>CAUYOR010059732.1:0-43472 GCA_963573925.1 Callimico goeldii | reverse complement strand
CCAGGCTGGAGTGCAATGGCGTGATCTCGGCTCACCGCAACCTCCACCTCCTGGGTTCAAGCAATTCTCCTGCCTCAGCCTCCCGAGTAGCTGGGATTACAGGCACGCGCCACCATGCCCAGTTAATTTTTGTATTTTTAGTAGAGACGGGGTTTCACCTTGTTGACCAGGATGGTCTCGATCTCTTGACCTCGTGATCCACCCGCCTCAGCCTCCCAAAGTGCTGGGATTATAGGCGTGAGCCACCGCACCCGGCCCCCTTTGTTTTTATTATATATCAACCTAGAAATGGAGTTGCTGGGTCATATGGTATGTTTAACCATTTGAGGAACTACCAGACTTTTCCACCAGTCATACTTGAGGGTTTCCATGCCCCCATATACCCACCAACACTTGTTCGATTTTTTTTATTGCAGACATTCTAGTGGGTGTTAGGTGGTATCTCATTATGGTTTCGATTTGCATTTCTCTGGAGACTTACGTTGAGCCACTTTTCATGTGCTTGTGATATACATAACTGAGGTACATGTATTTTTACTAAATATAGATTACAAGTATTTTCAATAGCTAGATAGCTCCATTTCACTGGGTGTGCACACTTACAATCAGCCAATTGATCTTCTATTAACAGGCCTAAATACTTTACATCCGCTCTGCATGCATGTATCACTATTTCCTTTGCAAAAATTTTCAAGGTGGATTTTTGGGTTCTAGTAACATCTCAATTAAAAGTATTCAATACAAAGTGTTATTTCCAAAATTCTTTAGTCACTTAATACTGATAAAGAAGTATGTCTGTTTTGGAATGCTTGCAATTTTTAGATATAAAATCATCAATCGGACTAAAAATTTCTTTTTTATGTATGTTCAATTGAATCTATAAAACTGTCACTCTTGATTAGTCATACCATTTGTTTCCTCTTCTCCAATATTATTTATACTTGATTCTTTATCAAACTAATTGGGTAGATTTCTAGAATAGTTAGGATAGTGTTAGTGACCCTGTTGGTCTTTGATATTGCTTTTGACTGTAGAGAATGTACTTTTATTGTTTCATAGAACTTTTTTTTTCTTTTTTTTTGAGACGGAGTTCCGCTCTTGTTACCCAGGCTGGAGTGCAATGGCGCGATCTCAGCTCACCGCAACCTTCGCCTCCTGGGTTCAAGCAATTCTCCTGCCTCAGCCTCCCGAGTAGCTGGGACTACGGGCGTGCACCACCACGCCAAGCTAATTTTTGTATTTTTAGTAGAGACAGGGTTTCACCATGTTGACCAGGATGGTCTCGATCTCTTGACCTCATGATCCACCCGCCTCGGCCTCCCAAAGTGTTGGGATTACAGGCGTGAGCCACCGCGCCCAGCCTAATGACTTTTAAGCAAGCATGTGAACACGTGGTTTTAAAGAAATAAATACCGAAATCCTCACCTTCTCTGTCCTTTTTCTAAAACCCAATCTAGGAAGTCCCTTGGTGTTTCAGCATCATATTGGTACTGGTTCTCCTTTCCCCTCTCCCCTCTCAAAGTCGCTCCACTTCCATTTTACAGAAGAAAAACAGGTTACAAATGTATTGCTCATACAGATAGAATGTTACGTTTTGTTGCCCTAGGATTTGTTGTTGCCCCAGGATGGCTAAAAACTTCTGGGGCCCCACATAAAGGGACAGGGAGAGATGGCCTTGAGTTAAGGTGAGTACACAAAAGCTGTGACAGCACCTGGACCTGCAGGGAGTGTACACTCACATAAATGTACTCTTCAATCCACAGGTTCTGACTCCAGAAGCAAGGCATGTCAAGTGAGGTGAGGAGGAGGTCCAGGACCTGGATATCATACTTTGCAGGGATGTAACGCACCAGAGACCAAGATTTCTAGCCAGAAATTGAAGGCAGTTCAAGGAGAGACTACAGACGCAGCATCCTACTTACCGGCCATTTCCCAGTCACGGAAGAAAATGATCACATCCCAGGTGACTTTTGGTTTGTTTTATTCTTCTCTTCATCACATGATTGATTTCTGGACAACTTTAAAAGTCAATTGAATTAAGTGAAAAAGTATACATTGGTAAACCGGAATTTGTGCATCAGTAAATTTAGATTCTGATTTCAGCATCTGGGCCAAGTAGGATGAGGACTATATTGTTCACACGTGGTATCACAGAAAGATATTTGGTCTTTGCAGTTCTTGGCATAGAGCTCCTCAAACTCTAGGAATTTCCTGAATTATAAGCATCTTTTTTTCTGAGACAGGATCTCACTTTGACACCGAGGCTGGAGTGCAGTGGTACAATCTCAGCTCACTGCAGCCTTGGCCTCCTGGGCTCAGGCGATCATCCCTTCAGCCTCCCAACTAGCTGGGACTACAGGTATGTGCCACCGGGCCCAGCTAATTTTTTTGTAGAGATGGGGTTTCACCATGTTCCACAGGCTGGTCTTGAACTCCTCAGCTGAAGCAATTCGTCCACCTTCGCCTCCTGAAGTTCTAAGACTACAGCTGTGAGCCATCATGCCTAGTCCTCGTTTTTCTAGTGAGACTACTCTTGGTAGAGTCCTAGGTAGCTTCATGGTGGAGGCTGGTTGCCAGAAAGACCAAGCCTTGATTAGAAGCTTGGAACTTTCAGTCCTACCCCTAATCTCCAGGGAGCGGAGAGATGTTGGAGATGGAGTTCAGTCACCAGTGGCCAATGATTTATTCACCCATGCCTGTGTAACATAACACCTCTAAATAGAGGAGTCTGGAGAATGGGGTTGGTAAACACATCGAGCTTCTGGGAGGTTGGTGCATGCAGAGAGAGCATGAAGTTTATCCCCATACTCCAGCATGCTGTGCCCTGGGCAGCTCTTCCATTTGGCTGTTCCTGAATTGTAAATAAAGCAGTGCTTTCCTTAGTAGATTATTAAACCTGAGGTGGGCTGCAGAAATCCCCACATTAGTAGCCAAGGGAAAGAAGTCTTCGTAACCTGGAGACCTCACACTTGTGACTGGTGTCCGAAGTGGGGCTGGTCTTGTGGGACTGAAACCTTAGCCTACGCGGTCTTCCAGGGGTTGGTGTCAGAAATGAATCTAATTGTTGGACACCTACTTGATGTTAGAGAATTGGAGAATTGCTTGATGTGAGCAAAAGCCCACACATTTGGTATTAGAAGTGTGTGAGTAAAAACGGCACAACGGAATTCACACAAAATGACTAGTGCTGGAAACTAATGTGTGACTGGAGCCTCCTGTGGGTTATAGTAGCTGTCACCTTCTGTCTAATGTCTCTGTCATCACATCCAGAGAGTCGTTGGTCACAGGATATGTACTAACTCTCAGGAGAAAGTAGATCAGTTCCCAAGAGGTGTCGCTATTGCATGGCACTTAGAAGGAGGTTTGATTGACTCACAGTTCCACAGGCTTAAGAGGAAGCATGACTGGGAGGCCTCAGGAAACTACAAATATGGAGGAAGGGGAAGGGGAAGCAAGGACCTTTTTCACATAGAGGCAGGAGAGAGAGCGTGAAAGAAGTGCCACACACTTTTAAACCATCAGATCTTGTGAGAACTCATTCACTAGCACAATAACAGCAAGGGGGAAATCTGCCTCATGATCCATCACCTCCCGCCAGGCCCCTCTTCCAATATGACATGAAATTTGGGCAGGGACACAAATCTAAACCATATCATCTGTATACACTCATGTGTTGTATAATGATGTTTTGGTCAATGATGGATCACATATGGGACAGTGGTCCCGTCAGATTATAAAAGAGGTGAAAATATCATTGCCGAGTGAGTTGGAACATTGTAGCACGCAATCTATTTTTTAAAAAATTTAGTATAGCTTAAGTATACACACTTTTTTTTTTTTTTTGAGATGGAGTTTCGCTGTTGTTACCCAGACTGGAGTGCAATGGCACGATCTCGGCTCACCACAACCTCCGCCTCCTGGGTTCAAGCAATTCTCCTGCCTCAGCCTCCCGAGTAGCTGGGACTACAGGCATGCGCCACCATGCCCAGCTAATTTTTGTATTTTTAGTAGAGACGGGGTTTCGCCATGTTGACCAGGATGGTCTCGATCTCTTGACCTCGTGATCCACCCGCCTCGGCCTCCCAAAGTGCTGGGATTACAGGCGTGGCCACCACGCCCGGCTAGTATACACACATTTTTTTTTAAGTCCACCGTAGTGTACAATTACATCCAAGGCCTTCAGATTCACTTACCAGTGTACCCAGAGCAACTTCCAGTCCTGCAAGCTCCATTTATGATAAATGCCCTGTACAGATGTACCATGTTTTATCTTTATTTTTAGAGACAGGACCTCACTCTGTTACCCAGGCTGGACTGCAGTGGGGCTATTCAGCTTATTGTAACCTCAAACTCCTGGGCTTAAGCAGTCCTGCCTCAGCCTCTCAAAGTGCTGCGATTTACAGGTGTGAGCCACCATGGCCAGCCCCATTTTTTATCTTTCATACCATATTTTACTGTATCTGTTCTATTAATATATTTAGATACGTTTAGATACATGAGTATTTACCGTTGTGTTATAATTCCCTGCAATATCCAGTACTGCAATATGCTGTATAGGTTTATAGCCTGGGAGCAATAGACTATACTGTAGAGCTTAGGCCTGTGATAGGCTGTACCATCTAGGTTTAGGTAAGTGCACTCTGGGATAGCTGAACAACAGAATTGCCTAATGATGCGTTTCTCAGATTGTATCCCTGTTACTAAGTGACACATGAATAAACATACATCTATGCATGTTTACATATATTTCTATGTATGTATATATATTTAGAGATGTATCTGTCTTAGCCCTTAGATCTTTGCATAGTACCTTTCCATTACTGTATTTTCTCTTTCACAAACAAAGTTAGTAAATACTAGACCTCCCCTAGCCTCCGTATTTGTTAATGTGTCTTTTATATGTTGTATCATTCTGTCCTTGTGCTGCATCTTTGGTAGTTTTTTCAGATCTGCTGACCAATTCACTGTAAGTGGATCTTTCAGTTATGCTGCTAACATGCCTGATAATGTAAATATAAACACTTTAAAAACTATACATGTGTTATATTATTTTGAATAATATGTATTTTTAAAAATTATTGATCTGTGTATTTTATTGTTATTTATTTATTTTTTTGAGCCTGTTGCCCAGGCCGGAGTGCAGTGGCACAATTTTGGCTCACTGCAACCTCTGCCTCCTGGGTTCAAGCAATTCTCCTGCCTCAGCCTCCCAAGTAGCTGGGATTACAGGCATGCACCACCATGCTCAGCTAATTTTTGTATTTTCAGTAAAGATGGGGTTTCACCACTCAGATGATCTGTGCACCTAGGCCTCCCAAAGTGCTGGGATTACAGGCTTGAGCCACCACACCTGGCCTATTTATTTTTAGCAACAGTGGGTAATAATACGTAACTATCTCTTTTTCTTTGGACCTGTTTGGAAAGATTCTTTTATTTCTCCTAACATATAAAGTATACTTATTTGTCATGTAATATCTTGTAGTGTCTGGGGTTTCTTCCTGGTTGATTCTGATAGTACATAGGAAAATTCATTGAAGATTCATGGAGAATAAAGGAATATGCTTTATTCATCCTGATATTGCTAAAATATATTTAGTGCCTGGCAAATATGTGCTCAAAAAGAAAAGAGGATTAGCAAGAGGATTAAATAATCAGTTCTTTTTCCTTTTTTTTGAGACGGAGTTTCGCTGTTGTTACCCAGACTAGAGTGCAATGGCATCATCTCGGCTCACCGTAACCTCTGCCTTCTGGGTTCAAGCAATTCTCCTGCCTCAGCCCCCCGAGTAGCTGGCGCGCACCATCATGCCCAGCTAATTTTTGTATTTTTAGTGGAGACTAAAAATGTCTTGTGGAGGTATAATTTGCACATAGTGAAATGCATATCCTTTAAGGTTCCTGGTAGATAAGTTTTGACAAATATATATCTCCACATAGCCTACTCCCCTATAGAGACAGGACATTTTATCACTCCAAGAAGCAAGGTTTCACCTTGTTGACCAGGATGGTCTCGATCTCTTGACCTCTTGATCTACCCGCCTCGGCCTCCCAAAGTGCTGGGATTATAGGTGTGAGTCACCGTGCCCGGCCAAATAATCAGTTCTTATAGAAACATCTGATTTGTTACATGATGGATAATTACACAGTTACAGAGTATTTTGCTAGAGATAGATTTTGAATATAGATAGATTTTGCTTCTATCACAATGTATATTTTTACAGCACCTAGATATATAGATGCAGACTGTTTGGTGAAAATGAGCAGAGGCCGGGTGCGGTGGCTTAAGCCTGTAATCCCAGCACTTCGGGAGGCCGAGGCAGGTGGATCACGAGGTCAAGAGATCAAGACCATCCTGGTCAACATGGTGAAACCCTGTCTCTACTAAAAATACAAAATTTAGCTGGGCATGGTGGTGCGTGCCTGTAATCCCAGCTACTCAGGAGGCTGAGGCAGGAGAATTGCCTGAACCCAGGAGGCGGAGGTTGCGGTGAGCCGAGATTGCGCCATTGCACTCCAGCCTGGGTAACAAGAGCGAAAACTCCATCTCAGAAAAAAAAAAAAAGAAAAGAAAAACAGCTCTGGATCCAAGGAACAGAACTGGGAAGTGGTAGGTGGGGAATGAACCAGCTTACGATATAGAACCATATGAAAATATGCCTGTGGGTAGGGGTTGGGTGGGGAGGACTTCTGGAGCACGGTGGGGCTTACACACCCAAACCTTGCATAGCCAGCATCAGGCTGGCCTACCTTCCTATTCCCATCACTGAGTGACAGTGATCCCATACACATTTTGATGATTAATAAAGTTGCTTTTAGTAGCCCCACAGCCAGGAATAAGAATTCATATGCGATTTTTAAAGAAGCCTACTCTCAATGTTAATTGCAGCCTAACATATATTTCTTGGGGAGATTTTCTTGGGACAAGTGAATACCCTCTATATTTTCTTAACTGGATAGGAGAAGGATTTTCTGCCCATACATCTTGCTAATAAATCATATCTCTTCTTCAGATTCTTGAGTAAAACATTTAAAATGTAGTTTCTTTAGAAAAATAAGTATGAGGCATTTAAAATTATGTCAAAAAAGCCAATACTCTTGAGCTCTTTACAGTAAATAGATGGGTTGTATTTACTAATAGGATACAGAATTTTGGATTTCAAACATCAAAAATAAATTGTGGAAATAATATCTCATTTTCTGTTACATATTACTAGCCTGTCTCTCATTCCACCATTTCTTCTTTTGAACTGGAAAACTGTAGGCTCCCAGTCACTGCACTAATCTATCCAAATATCCAGCTACCAGAAAATGTTTTATCCCATCTCAAGTTTGTCAATTGCTTTATATTGTTAAGGGTGGTTTTGCCACCCTGATTGTGTTCATATTTACCATTAAGAAATGTCACTGTTACTAAGATACATTGTGTGTTCCAACTACCTGCCTCTCTGCCTTAGTAGTTTCTCCTTAAATCGTTGACTGGATCTTCCTAGCAGTAGCTTCTAGCTATTTTCTGGAAACTGGTCTCTGGTATGCCTTAAAAATATTGTAAATCATTGCACATTTGCTAAAGTGTTTGTATTTCACAGTCTCTCTGCTCTTACACATCTGCCTTCCTGCTACCAGATGTCATCATTAGATTGGAAAACCTCCTATATAAAGCTCAAGTCTGTTTAAGAAGGAGCCCAACGTTGTTTCAACTTAGCCTCCAAAATAAGCTAAAGAAAGCATTCTTGTGCAACCTGAATCTAGCAAGTGCTGGACATGCGTCGTTTACACACACATGCCACAGACAGACAGCCCAATATTCTTCGTGTAATTCCAGATTGCTATGCTTGAGCTTAGAGCCTTTGCAATCCTGCAAAAAGGTTTTACCTTCCTTCTATGTAATACTTTCTTACAGACTATGACTTAATTTATATCTTGGCCTTCATCAAATGAATATTTTTTGAAGCCATACACGAAATACTGCTGTGCTGTTTTTGTTCTTCTTGCTGTTTTGAAAACTGCTCTTAGGAGATTTAAGAAGGATAATTGCTAATGCCTCTCTCTCCACATGAAACTGGGAACCAGTTGAGAAATGAAACACAGAAGCCAGTCAGATGAAATTGACAATGTCAATTTTGAGGTTCATAAAAGAGAATTAGAAATCATGCATGGATCTGCAGCACCAGTCAGGCTCTCTAATACTTAGGGCCTCTGTGTTCAACTGGGGCCCTGGGTGACTCCCCTGCAGGAAAGTAAGAGTGAATCTATCCTGCAGGGCAAGCAAACTTACCCCAAAACCCAAGCCAGCAGCTACTTGACTTCATCTTGGGGACAGTGAGAAAAGGATCTCCAGGCCAAACTTGACAGCTTCTGTCCTCAGCACATAAAAGCAGTCTGTCCTACAGACAGGCTGATCAGAGAGAAAGGGAATAGGCATTTTCATCCTCCTTGGCTTCTCCTAAATTTGCCAATGGGATAAGTCACTCTGCTTCCTTTAGAGAGGAAGGAGTCAGAGGGTAGAGATAGGCCAAAAATTTCTTCTTTTAGCAAAACTTGAAGGTGAGGAAGAGGTATTTCATGTTGCATCTCTGTATGCCATCTTGTGCATATAGCATGATGACAAAATCAGTTCCTATTGAAATATCCTTGCTCAAATACTACCCTATCCCTTGACCTTGGACATGTGTTCATTAGTTCTTAAACTCTCCATTGGCATTAGAAACCATCTGCCACCCTGACAGCAATGTCGGCCCTTTCTCCAGCCTAATGTGTATCTCTGTGGCCCATTTGGTTCCTTGTGCCTGCTGCAGCTTGTAAGTAAGAATGACTCCCTTCTTAGTGTGCCGTATGCCAGTGTGGTTTCATATTAGCATATTAGTAGTTAAGTAGAGGTCAGGCACCTGATTTTGTTCAAATAAGTCCTGCCAAGGGTGTTTTTGTATTTTTAAAAAAAAGGTATTTGTGAATTACGACCACTAATCATAATTAAATAAAAAATATGTTGTGTTTCTAGATGAGTACCATCCAACAGAAATATAATTCGAGGCACATATGTAATTTTTATTGTGGTAAAATTTATCATTTTAATTGTTTTTAAGTGTACAGCTCATTGGTATTAAGTGCATTCACATTATTATATAACCATCATCACTATGCCTCTCCAGATCTTTTTCACCATCCATACTGAAACTCTGCACTTATTAAACTAACTTCCTCCCCAGTTCTTGGTAACCACCTAATATAATTTGGCCATTTGCCCCCACCCAAATCTCATGTTGAATTGTAATCTTCAATCTGGACGTTGGGGCCTGGTGGGAGGTTTTTGGATCATGGGAGTGGATCCCTCATGGCTTGGTGCTGTCTTCATGATAGTGAGTTCTCACAAGATCTGGTCATTTAAATGTGTGTGGCACCTCCCCTACCACTCCCTCTCTTTCTTGCTCCTCCTTTCACCATGTGATATGCCTGATCCCCTATTGCCTCCATCATTGATTGTAAGCTTCCTGAGGCCTCCGTGGAAGCTGAGCAGATACCAGCACCATGCTTCACAGCAGAACTGTGAAATAAACCTCTTTTCTTTATAAATTTCCCAGTCTCAGGTATTTCTTTTTAGCAATGCAAGAATAGTATAAAACACCACCATTTTACTTTCTGTCAGTATGTATTTAACTGTTAATCTAGGTACCTTATATAGGTGCAATCATACAATATTCATCCTTTTGTTTCTGGCCTATTGGGTTTATCCATGTTGAAGTATGTGTCAGAATCTCCTATAATATTTCATTATTAAATACTAAATTTTTAAAATTCATTCATTTATCCATGGACATTGGGGTTGTATCCACCTTTCAGCTGTTGTGAATAATGCTGTTATGAACATGAGCATGCACATGTCTGTTCGAAACTCTATTTTCAATTCTTTGGGGTATGTACCCAGAAGTGGAATTACTGGAACCAGTAATTCTGTGTTTAATGTTTTGAGGAAACACTATATTGTTTTCTACAGCTGCAACAATTTTACATCCCCTTCAGCAATGCACAAGGTTTCCAATTTCTCCACATCCTCACCAACACTGTTTCGTTTTGTTTTATAGTAGCCATCCTGAGGGGTATGAAATAGTATCTCATTGTGATCTTGATTTACCTTTCCCTAAAGACTAGTGATGTTGAGCATCTTTTCATGTGCTTATTGGCCATTTGTACATTACTGTTGGAGAAATATCTATTCAAGTCCTATGCCTGTTTTTGAATTGAGTTATTTGCTTTTATTGTTGAGCTTTAGGAGTTATTTATATCTTCTGGGCATTAATTACTTATCAGATAGGTGGTTTGCAAATCTCTCCTATTCTGTGAATTGTCATTTTACTCAGTTGAATGAACTTTACACAGAAGTTTTAAATTTTTTATGAAGCCCAATTTATCTATTTCTTTTGTTGCCTGTGCCTTTGATGTCAGATCTAGAAAGTCGTTGCCAAGTCCAATGTCTTGAACCCTTTCCTGTGTGTTTTCCTCTAAGAGTTTTATAGTTTTAGTTCCTACGTTTAAGTCTTTGATCTATTTCATGTTAATTTTTGTATTTAGTGTTAGCTAAGGTACAACTTCATTCTTTTACATGTAGATGTGCAGTTTCCCTAGCACCATTTGTTGAAAAGACTGTCCTTTCCCCATTAATGATCCTGGCACCCTTGTTAGAAATCATTTGACCATATAAGTATGGATCTATTTCTGGGTTCTATACTTTGTTCCATTGGTCTATATGTCTGCCTTTATGCCAGTACCATACTGTTTTGATTACTGTCACTCTGTAGTAAATTGTGAAATCAGAAAATGTGAGACTTCTGGTTTCTTTTCTTTTTTTTCTTTTTGAGATGGAGTGCAGTGGTCCAATCTCAGCTCACTGCAACCTCTGCCTCCCATGTTCAAGTGATTCTCCTACCTCATCCTCCCAAGTAGCTGAGACTATAGGCACGTGCCAACACACCTGGCTGATTTTTTGTTATTTTAGTAGAGACAGGGTTTCACCATGTTGCCCAGGCTGTTCTCGAACTCCTGAGCTCAGGCAGTCCACCCACTTCAGCCTCCCAAAGTGCTGGGATTACAGGCGTGAGCCACCACACCCAACCAAGACTTCTGATTTCTTTACAAGAGTGTTTGTCTATTTGGGGTCCCTTGAGATTCCATATAAATTTTAGGATGGATTTTTCTATTTCTACAGAAATTTCAGTAGGATTTTGATAGGTCTGTTAAGCCATTCTTGTGTCACTATAAAGAAATATCCAAGGTTAGGTAATTTATAAAGAAAATAAGTTTAATTGGATTACAGTTCTGCAGACTGTGCCAGCATGGCTCCTGCATCTGTTTCTGGTGAGGGCCTCAGGAACCTTAAAATCATGGCTGAAGGCAAAGGAGGAGCAAGTGTCTCATATGGTGAGAGTAGGAGGAGGTACCACATATTTTGAAACCACCAGATCTCATAAGAACTCATTATCACAAGGACAGTACCAAGCCATGAGGGATCTGCCCTCATGACCCAAATACCACCCCACCCCAGGCCCCACCTCCAACATTGGGATTACATTTCAGCATGAGATTTGGAGGGGACAGTTATCCAAACCACATCAATAAACATTGCATTGAATCTGTAGATCATTTTGAGTAGTATTGACAATACTATAATAAGTATTCCAATTCATGAACATGGAATGTGTTCTCGTTTATTTATGTCTTCTATAATTGCTTTCGGCAACGTTCATAGTTTTTAGTTTATAGGTTTTTCCCTTTCATGGTTAATTCATACATACTTTATTCTTTTTAATGCCACTATGAGTAGAATTGTTTTTTAAATTTCCTTTTCACTTGGTTCATTTTTAGTGTATAGCAATGCAACTTATTTTTGCATGTTTCATATCCTGCATCTTTGCTAAATTTATTAGTTTTTACAGAGGTTTTTGTTCATTTGTTTGTTTTGAGATGGAGTCTTGCTTTGTTGCCCAGGAGGGAGTGCAGTGGCTAGATCTTGGCTCATTGCAACCTCTGCTTTCTGGGCTCAAGCAATTCTCCTGCCTCAGCCTCCCAAGTAGCTGGGACTACAGGCACACACAATCATGCCCAGGTAGTTTTTGTATTTTTAGTAGAGACAGGGTTTTGCCATGTTGGCCAGGATGGTCTCAATCTCTTGACCTCATGATCTGCCTGCCTCAGCCTCCCATAGTGCTGGGATTACAGAAATAAGCCACAGAGGATATAAAATGTGGAATCTCTAGAGGTTTCTGCATTAAGATCATGTTGTCTGCAAACAGAGACTTCATCCTTTCCAATCTCAGTGCCTTTTCTTTTCTTGCCTAATTGCTCTGGCGAGGATTTCCATTAGTGTTGAATGCAAATGGTGAAGACAGAGATGTCTTATTTGTGATCTTAGAAGAAAGGCTTTTAGTCTGTAATCATTAAGTATGAAGTTAATTATGGGTTTTTAAATATATATTGCCTTTATTACATTGAGTTAGTTTCCATTCCTAGTTTGTTGAATGTTCTTATCATAAAAGAGCATTAAATTTTGTCAAATTCTTTTTCTGCAGAAAATGAGATGATCATATGCTTTTTGTCCTTTATTCTTTTAATGTGGCATATTACAGTGATCCATTTTTACATGTTGAATCATGCTTGTATTCTAGGAATAAATCCAACTCTGTCATGGTGCATAATCCTTTGATTGCTGCTGAATTTGGTGTGCTGGTGGTATTTTGTTGAGCATTTTTGCATCCATGTTCATAAGTGATACTGGTTTGTGTTTTTCTTCTCTTGTGGTGTCCTTGTCTGGCTTTGGTATTAGGGCAATGCTGGCTTCATAGAATGAATTAAAAATTATTTCCTCTACCAGCCTGGCCAACATGGTGAAACTCTGTATCTACTAAAAATCCAAAAATTAGTCAGGCATGGTAGGGTGCACCTGTAATCCTAGCTACTCAGGAGGCGAGGCAGGAGAATCAACATGATCTGGGAGGCAGAGATTGCAGTGAGCTGAGATGGTACCACTGCACTCCAGTCTCGGTGACAGAGTGAGACTCCATCTCAAAAAAAAGAAAAGAAAAAAATTATTTCCTCCTCTAGAGTTTTTTAGAAGAATTTAAGAAGGATTTATACTAGCTTAACTTCAATAGCATATAGAAACTGTATTTCTAGGCCAGGCATGGTGGCTTATGCCTATAATCCCAGCACTTTGGGAGGCTGAGGCAGGTGGATCACCTGAGGTCAAGAGTTCAAGCCAGCCTGGCCAATATGGCGAAACCTCATCTCTACTAAAAATACAAAAATTAGCTGGGTGTTGTGGTGTGCACCTGTAATCCCAGCTACTTGGGAGGCTGAGACACGAGAATCGTTTGAACCTGGAACGTAGAGGTTACAGTGAGCCAGGTTATGCCACTGCACTCCATCCTGGGTGATAGAGTGAGACTCTGTCTCAAAAATAAAAATAAAGAAACTACTTCTATACAGCTTCATCTTCAACCTCTTTAAGTTATTAATGCTACAAGATTCTATTTTTATGTAGTGTGTGTCCAAAAACATAAACTAATAATTGTTTTTTTAATGCATTAGTCTCTTAAGTCATGTAAAAACAAAAACTGGAGTTACAAACCAGTTACAATAATACTAGCTTTTATAATTTCCCAAGTATTTATTTTTGCTGGAAATATTTCTTCATATGCCTTTGATCTAATGTCTCATATTCTTTTTTTTTTTTTTTTTTGAGATGAAGTCTTGCTCTGTCGCCCAGGCTGGAGTGCAGTGATATGATCTCAGCTCACTGCAACCTCCTCCTCCTGGGTTCAAGTGATTTTCCTGCCTCAGCCTTCCTGGTAGCTGGGATTACATGTGTGTGCCACCACATCCAGCTAATTTTTGTATTTTTATTAGAGATAGGGTTTTGCCATGTTGGCCAGGATGGTCTTGAACTCCTGACTTCAGATGATCTGCCCACCTCAGCCTCCCACAGTGCTGGGATTACAGCCGTGAGCCACCATGCCCACCCTGACATACTTTCATTTCAACCTATAGGACTCCCTTTACAATTCTTGCAGAGTTAGTCTAGCGGCAATAAGCTCTCAGCTTTTATTTATTTTGAAGTATTTTAATCTCTCCCTCGTTTTTAATGGACAGTTTTGCCAGATATAGGATTCTTGATTGGCCATTTTATTTCTTGCTGCACTTTGAATATATTAGCCCACTGCCTTCTGGCCTCCAAGACTTCTGATGAGAAATATGCTGATAATTTTTTTTGAGCACCCTTTGATGCGATTAATAACTTCTGTTTTGCTGATTTTAAGATTCTCTCTGTGTTTCGTGTTTGACAGTTTATTAGAATGTGTCTTGATGTGGATATCTTTGTTTTTATATTCATCCAAGAATATAAACATTAAATTGCCTTAAATTTGGGATTTTTTTTGCCATTATTTGTTCAAATAATGTCTCTGCTACTTGTCTCCCTCTTCTCCTTCTGTGACTCACATACTGCATATGTTTGTCTGCTTTACGGTGTCTTATCCACAGGATCTGTTCACTTTTCTTTAATATTTTTTTCTTTCTTGTTCCTCAAGTGAGAATTTCAATTCTACTTTCTTCACATTCACTGATTTTCTCTCCTGCCTGCTCAAATATATTTTTGAATCCCTCTAATAAATTTTTCATTTCGGTTATTGTACTTTTTAGCTCCAAAAAAAGTTATTATTTTTTTTTGAGACACAGTCTGCTGGAATGCAGTGGCTCAATCTCAGCTCACTGCAACCTCTACCTCCTGGGTTCAAGTGATTCTTGTGCCTCAACCTCCCAAGTAGCTGGGATTACAGGTGTGTGCCACCACACACAGCTAATTTTTGAGTAGAGATGGGGTTTTACCATGTTGGCCAGGTTGGTCTTAACTCCTGACCTCAGGCGATCTGCCCACTTCCACCTCCCAAAGTGCTGGGATTACAGGCATGATTATGAGTCACCACACCTGGCTCAAAATTTCTTTTTCATTTTATGTTTTATATTTCTGTATTGATAGTTCCATATTGTTCATACATCATTTTCTTTACTTTGTCCACCTCTTCCTTTAACTCTTTGAACATCTTTAAGACAGTTTTCCTAAGGCTTTTGTCTGGTAACTCTACTATCTGGTCTTTCTCAGAGATTATTTCTGGTGATTTAATTTTTTCCTTTGTCATTTGACTATACTTTCCTGTTTCTTTGTATGCCTTGTAATTTTTTTGTCGAAAACTGGACACTTGAATTTTATATTTTGGCAGTTCTGGAAACCAGATTCTCCTCTTCTGCAAGGTTTGGTGGGTTTCGCTGTTGCTGTTCTTAGTGTAAAAGAGTGACTGTGCCAGGCATCTATTCAAGGTGTAAATTTAAGCTCTTCCTGGGTCTTTTCTGAGCCTAAATCTTTCCCTGGACGTATGTAGTGGCTTTCTAAATTCCCTGTATATGCAGCTGCTTTTTGATGTTCCATTGTTGAAATGTGCCTCCCAAAAGGGAAAAGAGGTAACAGGCTCTCAGTCTTTGAATACTCTGAAAGCTACTTCAGAGGGTGGGATTGCAACAGTAGTGTCTGCCTCTGTGTCTGCACCTCCATGATCAGAAGCAGCATTCAGAACACAGATCCCTGATATGTGGAAGGCAAGGTCCTTATTCCCTTCTCTAACTTCCACAAGCTTCGTGCAAGCTGCACCAGGTACGCGTGCATGACTGACTGCCACGGAGCTAGGAAAGGGAATGGTAAGCCACTACTGTGCCAAGAGCATTTGACCAAAATTAATTGCAGTTTACTGTCCAAGCCTTCCTCTGGCAGCTGCAAGCCTTTGAATAAACTCCAGAGTTCCAAAATAGTTACATCAAACAGATTCTGCCAGTGTAATTATCTAGATAGGGAGACAGAGTCCTAAATTTCCCACGCCACCATCTTGCCTGATGTCATCCACATATGTGGGTTTAAATTTTTTAGTAGCTGCTTTAAAAAATGAAAAGGAACAGATAAATATTTTAACAATATATTTTACTTAAACCAGTATATCCAAAATATGATTATTTTAACATGTAACAATATAAAAATTCGTGATTTTTTTTTATTTAGGTGGAGTTTCACTTTTGTTACCCAGGCTGGAGTGCAATGGCACGATCTCGGTTCACTGCAACCTCTGCCTCCTGGGTTCAAGCAATTCTCCTGCCTCAGCCTCCCGAGTAGCTGCAACTACAGGCGTGTACCACCATGCCCAGCTAATTTTTGTATTTTTAGTAGAGATGGGGTTTCACCATGTTGACCAGTATGGTCTCGATCTCTTGACCTAGTGATCTACTCGCCTCGGCCTCCCAAAGTGCTGGGATTATAGGCGTGAGCCATCGTGTCCGGCCAAAAATTGGTGATGTTTATACTAAATATTTAAAAGTACATATTGTATACCTAGTAAACATCTCAAAGATGATAAATTTTCAATGGCTAAAGTGCAGTGTAGCACTACCAAAACAAAAATGTTGTGTTTGGCAGAAAACTATTTTATTATGCTTTAGTTTCTAAACTAATTAAAATTTAACAGATTTAAAAATTCAGTTCCTCAGTCTCAGTAGCCTCATGGCAATGGCTGCTGAACTGGCAGAGCAGCCATAACACCGACTTCTAAAACAGGGGATGTGTGAGGTAAGTTTTGATTTTTTTTCTTTTTTTTATGGTGGAGGGGGAACAAAGTCTTGCTCTGTCCCCCAGGCTGGAGTGCAGAGGTGTGATCTCAGCTCACTGCAACCTCCGCCTCCTAGATTCAAGCAATTTTCCTGCCTCAGCCTCCCTAGTAGGTCTCTACAGGCACTCGCCACCACACCCGGCTAATTTTTTTGTATTTTTAGTAGACACAGGGTTTCACCATGTTGGCCAGGTCTTGAACTCCTAACCTCAGGTAATTCACCCTTCTCAGCCTCCCAAAGTGCGGGGATTACAGGCGTGAACCACTGCACTTGGCTGGGTTTTATTTTCTAGTCTTTACTGAAGGGCATTCTGTTCCTTCCTTTTTCAAAATGCATACTGGATTAGGTGGGACCGTTCTCATGCAAGGCAGTCTTCAGTCTGTAGAAGGCTGGGAAGTCGCTATTAAAACAGAACCCTCCACAGGGAATCCCTCCATCCTCCTAACACTAACCCTCAACATGTGGGTGAGTGGTTGTATCTTCTAGGCCATAAGCTTCCAGCAGGGATGGGAGTGTGTACAGCCATTTCATGCTCGTCTTCTGTTCTGGAAGCAGCAACGCTTTCATTCTCAGTCCAGCATAGAGTCTGCCACTGCTGATAAGAGCAGTGCTGGCAGCAGCTTCAGCTTTATTTTATAACCCTGAGAAGTTCTGCCCTATTTGTGGGGATTCATGCTGTGAACATCCATGCAGTAGAATTCCTGCTGCTTGCAGGAAGTTTTTAATAGAGCTGATTGAGCAAGACAAAGAGAACTTCTGCATTTTTTTAGGTTTTAAAGTTTTCAAATTTAGCATAAGATGGTAAACTTCAGGAAACGCACATTAAAACCATAATAAGAGGCTGGGCACAGTGGCTCATACCTGTAATCCCAGCACTTTGGGAGGCTGAGGTAGGCAGATTGCCTGAGCTCAGGAGTTTGAGACCAGCCTGGCCAACATAGTGAAACCTCATCTTTACTAAAAACACAAAAAATTAGCCAGGCATGGTGGCACGTGCCTGTAATCTCAGCTACTCGAGAGGCAGAGGCAGGAGAATCACTTGAACTTGGAAGGAGGAGGTTGCAGTGAGCCGAGACCTCGCCACTGGACTCCAACTGGGCAAGAGAACAAGACTCTGTCTCAAAAAAAAAAAGGATACTATTTTACAACCAGCATATTGGTAAAAAAAAAAATTCATTTTTGTCAACACCCAAGAGCCTGTAAAGATATGGAGTAAAACAAACTCTCATCTAGAACTATTTGGACTGTAAATTAGTACAGCCACTTTGGAAAACAACTGGACATTATCAAATGAAGTCAAAGGTGCAGATGCTTCACTGAATGCAGATACTAGAGAAACTCTGCATGTGGTGGAGGAGTCACTCCCGAGGTTGCTCAGAGAGCACGGCTTGTAACAGCAAAAAGTCTGGGCAACCCAAGTGTTCATAATAGAAGAATGGCTAAATTGGATATAGTCACATAATTAAATACTATACAGCTGTGAAAATTAATGAAGTTATGTGTATCAATGTGGGTGATGTCACATATAGAAAGTACAACATAAACAAATCAGGACGAATACATACACTGTGATTTCACTTAAAAGGTCAAAAACAAGCTAAACTGGATAGCAGGCCAGGTGCAGTGGCTCATGCCTGTAATCCCAACATTTTGGGAGGCTGAGGTGGGCAGATAGCTTGAGGCCAGGAGTTCGAGACCAGCCTGGCCAACATGGTGAAACACTACATGTTTCTAAAAAAATTTAAAAATTAGCCAGGCATGGTGGTGTGCACCTGTATTTATAGCCACTTGGAGGCTGAGGTAGGAGGATCACTCAAGCCCGGCAGGTGAATGCTGCAGTGAGCTGTGATTCAGCCACTGCACTTCAACTTGGGCAACAGAGTGAAATCTCTGTCTCAAAAAAAGCAAAAACAACACCAACTTCATAGCATATTGTCTGGGAATACATTCCCATGTGGTGAAACTATAAAAAGCAAGGCAGCCTGGTTGTGGTGGCTCACACCTGTAATACCAACACTTCGGGAGGCAGAGGTAGGAGGATTGGTTGAGGCCAGGAGTCCAAGACCAGCCTGGGCAACATAGCAAGACTCCTTGTCTACAAAAAAATTTTAAACATTAGCTGGGTGTGGTGGTGCACACCTGTAATCCCAGCTACTCAGCAAGCTGAGGTGGAAGGACCTCTTTAGACCAAGAATTTCAGGTTATGATGAGGCGTGATCACATCATTGCACTTGAGCTGGGGCAGCAGAGTGAGACCTTGCCTTTAATAAAAAACAAAAAAGGGAGAGAGAGAAGTGAGGCACTGGTTAACAGAAAACTCAGAGTGGTTACCTGTTTTCTTTAAGGTAAGGTAATGCTCTGAAGTTTGGTGTTTTTTTTTTTTTTTTTTTTTTTTTTTTTGAGACAGAGTTTCGCTGTTGTTACCCAGACTGGAGTGCAATGGCACGATCTCAGCTCACCGCAACCTCCGCCTCCTGGGTTCAAGCAATTCTCCTGCCTCAGCCTCCCGAGTAGCTGGGACTACAGGCGCGCACCACCATGCCCAGCTAATTTTTTTTTTTTTGTATTTTTAGTAGAGACGGGGTTTCACCTTGTTGACCAGGATGGTCTCGATCTCTTGACCTCGTGATCCACCCGCCTCGGCCTCCCAAAGTGCTGGGATTATAGGCATGAGCCACTGCGCCCAGCCTGAAATTTGGTTTTAAGTCACAGTGATCATTGCCATTGTGTATACCTTCCAATATATACATAGTTGGAAATCTGAGCTATTTCATAACAGAATAGCTAAAGCAATTATAGGACGTATACTTCTCTGTAGACTCATTTGCATGCTCAATTAATTAGTCATGTATTATATATGGGTTAGGTGGGTTAAAGAGCAATGTAAATAAAACATGGTCCCTGCCCCTCAAGAATGTGCCATCTAGCAGACTCAGAGGCTTGGCATCTGTAGCACAATGTATCCTGACAGTCACAGCTGGCCTCCTCTGTGCAGGCATGAAGTCATTCATTAGATTAGCTAGCATAAGGCTCTGCTGTATTAAGGTAAGTGTAATGGGGGGGTGGCTAATAAGTGGGGGTGTCTGAGGAGTGGGCCGGACCCATTGGTAAATTGGATGATTAGTTTGAAGTGGCCGTATTTCAAATACCTGCTTCACCCATTGTGTAGTTTTGCTGAAAATCAGTCCTGAATCTTAGGAGTTTTATGTCGAATAAAAGGCAGATGTCATATCCTCATTTTGCCACTGGAAGAATTGAGACATTTTCTGGCTTACCCTGTTCAGAAATACTTGGTGCATGAAAATATCCCAAAGGAACCCCTAAAACTTTATTCTCTCTATGTATCCTGGTATTTAACAAGCTGAGCGTGCTCAGCCTTGGGAAGTGCAGGTCTCCTTGGGTGGTGCAGACCTCCAGGGGCATCATTTTGGAGCCCATGCCAGTATTTTATGGGTAAATTTTTCATCCAGCATCCTACTTCTACCTCCCCCAAACCCTCTTGATTCTAAGCAGCCATGGCCAAGGCCTTTGCATCTAACAGATAACTTTTTTTTTTTGAGACGGAGTCTTGCTTTGTCACTAGGCTAGAGTGCAGTGGCATGATCTCGATTCACTCCAGTCTCCGCCTCCCAGATTCAAGCGATTCTACCTCAGCCTCCTGAGTAGCTGGGATTACAGGTGCATGCCACTGTGCCCAGCTAATTTTTGTATTTTTAGTAGAGACAGGGTCTCACCATGTTGGCCAGGGTGGTCTCGATCTGTTGACCTTGTGATCTGCCCACCCCAGCCCCCCAAGGTGCTGGGATTACAGGCGTGAGCCATCACACCTGGCCGTAGCCTAAGCTTTTTATAATGAACCATGAGAAGAATGGCATGAAAGCCTGGGATCGTTGTGGTTTAGAATCTCTGAATGGGATACACCAAGCTGTGGGAAGTGCTAGTCAGGATCTATGGGGTATTCAACCCAGAGCAGTGAAGACCCCGAACCAGCCTCCTCCCATAAAGACTTATTCATGAGAGATCATGAAAAGTGTAAAGTGAGATCAGAATTTCATAGAAACCTGAATGATTTCGTGAAATCGTTTTGACTTCACTTCCGTAAAATGTCCAGTTTTTCTCCCCTCTACCAAATCTTCTCCACCCAACTGTATGTTAGTAAGACAAGTCCTATGTTCACTAGAATACAGGGTGGATACGTTGATTTGAACTGATCAACAATACGTCAGTAGCATGTGGACAGGGAGACCTTTGTTTGTTGGTACTGAGAAATAGTAAAAGAGTAAGAGGTCACCAAAAGGATGTTTTGATCCTTCAAATTTCACCAATTAAGTCAGGAGTGCAAGCAGATATTGAGTAGCTACGCAGAGGATTAAATTAAGAGAACCTGAGTGCTGTCTATCTGGCACATCTAAAGAGCCTAAGGATGGAGGCAAGCCACAAGGGACCAACTGCAATGTGATCTGGAGTCTGGGCTATGCAGGAAGGTGTATGACCACAGGCTTCTGTTTACAGAGTCAGTGAGAAAGTTTCCATTAGGTGGACATGTCTCTCTGTGGAATAAAAGCCCAGGGGGACTGCTGGTCTCTCAACTCCAGTGTGTCTGTTTTAATCTTTCCCACTCTCTCAGGTATCCCTGAGATACACAAACACATAATGTGCTGCAGATGATTTTAAGGGACTCACATGTGTCCTGAAGTGATTCCAAGACATTGTGCAAGGATGTCTAATCATAGTAATGATAGTATCATTTCCACTTTACCAATGGAACAAAAGGATTTTGGCTATGTCTACATGCAAAGAATGAACTGACAAAACCTGTGAAATAAATGAAAACCATTACTTTAGTACATATAATGCAAGCTGGACTGACTTTTCTTTGGTATTTGATTGACTTGACTTTGGAGATGAAAATCTAAGAATGGAGGGAGGAGTAACTGCTTTGATACCTTTGGGAAGAGTGGTTATGTCTTGAATGGTGAGATACTAAAACCTCAGTCTATTCTCCTAAAAATACTCTAACACAAAAACATTTTTTTTTTTTTGAAATGGAGTTTCGCTCTTGTTACTCAGGCTGGAGTGCAATGGTGTGATCTCGGCTCACTGTAACCTCTGCCTCCTGGGTTCAAGCAATTCTCCTGCCTCAGCCTCCTGAGTAGCTGGGACTACAGGTGCACGCCACCATGCCCAGCTAATTTTTGTATTTTTAGTGGAGACGGGGTTTCACCTTGTTGACCAGGATGATTTCGATCTCTTGACCTTGTGATCCACCTGCCTCGGCCTCCCAAAGTGCTGGGATTATAGGCATGAGCCACCGTGCCCGGCCACAAAAACAATTTTTTTTAAAAGAGCAAATGAATTCCAGATTAGGAAAAGAATCAAGTGCAATACATTTAAAGAAACTACAGTGAGTGTAATATATGAAATGCTTCATCACATTTATCAAGGTAATTGTTAATCATTCATTTTTACAAAAGGGAGGTGTTTTGGTGGATGGATGGCTTAAATAGTTCACAGGGCTTGTGAGCCAATTAAGTTCTCTTCAATATGCCTATAGAAAAGAGAGCTCAACTTGTATCTCCTGAAAGTAATTCATATCATAATTGGAAAGATACAATGCATTATAACCAAGTCAGTCTTATAAATATCCTGAGGTTTATATTGATTATGAATACTGCCACAGGTGGGATAGGTGCAAGTCTCAGTTTGTCTTGGCAGATCTGGCTTATGACTATTGTCCTAGCATAATTAAGAGTGTCCCATTTCACTCTAAAAAGTGTTCTAAGTGAATGATAAATGATTTGGTCCTTTTATTAATGAAGTAAGAGGGAAGGATTATTACTAACTGGGTAGACTAGATTTGTGTAATAAAAGGGAATGATTTGGTGATGGACTTATTTTCTAAACATGTTCTTTTTGATAATTTCTTAGGGGACCAATATGGAATAGTAAATTTCAAGGACTGCCACCTTTACTGCATTTGTGACCCAAATATGATGCAATTATATTTCTTATTTCATGTCCTTCATGCTCTAAGCATTGCACAATTAAGAAGGTTTTGAGAAAAGACATATTTCATATGACATCAGAGTCAGTCTCTTTTTGGCAAAGCTTTTTTCTTTTTTTTTTTTTTTTTTATGGAGTCTCACTCTGTTGCCAGGTTGGAGCACAGTGGTGTGATCTTGGCTCAATGCAACCTCCACCTCCTGGGTCCAAGAGAGTCTCCTGCTCAGCCTTCTATGTAGCTGGGACTACAGGTGCATGCCACTACAGCCAGTTAATTTTTGTATTTTCAGTAGAGATGAGTTTTCACCATGTTGACCAGGAAAGTCTCAATCTCTTGACCTCGTGATCCACACACCATGGCCTCCCAAAGTCCTGGGATTACAGGCATGAGCCAATGCACCCGGCCTGGTAAGCTTTTTCTACTAAAAAAGCCATAGAATTTTCCTGGTCCCTAATGTTTGAATAATGAACACAAAGTAACACAGTTTATTTAGTTACAGACTTAGCTTCAAGACAGACAGACAAAGACAGACAGACACACACACAGACACACACACACACACACACACACACGAGTTTTATAAGAGGAAAATCAAGAAAAACAATGAGAAGTCCAAGTACCTTGTGACATGTTAGAGGGCCACATGTGGACTTTTCGCCACTGGACAGTCCAGGCTGAGTGCAACCTTCTACCCATTCTTGAAACTAAATACCAGTGACACTCATTATCTGCAGATTCTGTATTTGCAAATTTATCTGCTCACTAAAATTTATTCATAACCCCAAAATCAGTACTTGCAGCATTGTTGTAGTTATTCATGGATGTGTGTGGAGTGGCGAAAGGTTTGAGTCTCTCGATGTGCATGTTCCCAGCTGAGGTCACACAAGAAGATGCTTTGCCTTTTTGTTACAGCTCTTAATACTGCAATCAACTGTCCTTTTCTAGTGCCATGTGTTTTGTGCTTTTTGCTGTTGATTTCACTGTTTAGAGTGACCCCCAAACATAGGGCTGAAGTGCGGTCCAGTGTTCCTAAGTGCAAGAAGGCTGTGATGTGCCTTGCACAGGAAATACTTGTGTCAGGTATGCTTTGTTCAGGCAGGCATTCTAGTGCTGTTGGCCCTGAGTTCCAGGTTATGAACCAACAACATGATACACTGGGAAAAGAGAAGATTTGTCAATCTGTAAGGGAGCCCATCCTCGAAATGGCTTAAAGTAAGTCTTCAGTGTGCGATGGAGCTATGTAAAAGATGGGGAAATGGCTAAATCTGTAGATTTTTTAGATCATGACCTATAGAAAAAAGAGTAGCGACAGCATTTTTTGTGTGTGTGAGGCTGAGAGTCAAACAAATTCATGGTCACATGACCCAGGGTCAAGAAAATGCTAAACTCTTCATAACTAATTATTTTTAAGAAATAGATATTCAATAAGGTATCTTTAAAACAAAAAACCAAAGTCGAATATTGATCACTTGACAGAAATGTTGTGAGCTGAAGCTCATGGGAAGCAAATCTTGAATTTCTTTAGGAGCAGTGGCTCCATGAGCTAATTCGGTGCTCATGGCAGTTTTGTAGAACACGGCTACTGGGAATGAGAATTGCCTGGACAGCACATCAGTGATGCTGCCATGCACCCTCCAGGCCAGTTCACCTCTAGCTGAGTTCCACTGAGCAATGTCCATGGGCACATGAGGCGCAGAGAACTCCTCTGACCTGACCGAGCCCTGCCTAAATTCCTGACTTGCAGAATCTGTGGGATATAAAAAAATAGTTGCTATTGAATCCATTATGCTTTGAGATGGCTTGAGATGTAGCAATAGGTAATCAGAATGCGGTACCAGAAGTGGTAGCTTTGAATAGATATTCTCTCATTTGCTTTGAGCCATAACACTGCAAAGTAGGTTACTTTGAACACTTTATAGAGGAGGAAAGAGATTCAGAGAGTTCAGAAGTGGTGGCATGTAGGTTTGAACCCAGCATTGAGGAATTGGCGAGCTCCGCCAGGCTCCTACCTCCCTCGCTGTACCACAGTTCCCCTGGCATCATTAAAGACAGCTGTTTCATGGGATAATGAGGGGGCCTCTCTTGACCTTCGATGTCAATCAAACTGTGTGGCTGTGATTATGAAGAATACTACAGAGTTTATCCATTCCCAGAGATCCTTTAATGGGGATTTCCAGTAGCACCTGCGGTCACATGGTGATACGGATTGGCTGTGTCCTCACCCAAATCTCATCATGAATTGTAGTTCCTATAACCCCCACATGTTGTGGGAAGGACCCAGTGCCAGGTAACTGAATCATGGGGACAGTTACCCCCATGCTGCTCGTTCTTGCAACAGCGAGTGAGTTCTCACAAGGTCTGATGGTTTCATAAGGGGCTTTTCCCTGTTCTGCTCAGCACTTCTCCTTGCTGCTGCCATGTGAGGAAAGACATGTTTGCTTCCTCTTCCACCATGACTATAAGTTTCCTGAGGCCTCCCCAGCCATGTCAAGTTGTGACTCAGTTAAACCTCTTTCCTTTGTAAAGTACCCAATCTTGGGTATGTCTCTATTAGCAGCATGAGAACAGTGAATACACACAGGAACTACACAGACTGCTGAGTATGGTATGTGGTGCAGAGATTAAGCAGAAAAGATTTGGAAATTAGGGCCAGGAATTGTTTAGGCTTTGAAGGGCAAGGATAGCTTGAGGAAGAGCTCCTGGGGCCTGTGGGAACAACTATCATGAGGAAAGACTCAGAGAAAATGAGAACTGGGCACTGTCACACAACCTGGCCAGTCCTTGTCCATGGAGTGGATTCCTGTGTCACCTCCGTGTCAGAGAAGAGACTCACTACTCAGTTGTCTCCTGAGAGCAAGGCTGAGTTGTCCCAAGTGGCATGAAAGGGGAGTGTCTGCTCCTGGAGGGGCTTCGGTATTGGGTTCCCAGATGTCCGTAGGGGACATTCCTGGATGTGTGGTCCAATACATCCTGGAGTTGCAGCAGGGATGCTGCCAAGTGCCTGTGGTTCGAGTGGAAAGTGGCAGGTGGGTTTGGGTGAACAGTCTGTTATTTAGATTCTAGGCAAACAAAGGCAAAAGGAAGATTGGCTGAACGTGACCTATGATTGCTTTCTCCCAAGGTTGGCAGGTTAGGTGGGCAAAGTTGGACAGTGGTCTTTACTGGCACTTGCAGGTCTTAAGGGACAATGCAAGACAGGACATGTCTTCCAGCTTCCTGTTGTCAGTGTGTCAGTGTGTCTGGCTTCTGAAGACAGCCACTCAGTCACATGTGGGGCGTGGGGCTGCTTGCTCTCACACACGCCAGGAGAGGAGTACTGTGGTCAGCTGTGTGATAGCCCACCAAAGATGTCTGTGTCCTAATTCCTGGGACTTGTGACTGTGTTACCATAATGGCAAAGAGGAATAAAGGTTGCAGATTGAATTAAGGTTGCTAATCAATGACCTTAAAATGGCGAGATTATCCTAGATTCTCTCCATGGGCCCAATATGATCACAAGATTCCTTATACGTGGAAACAGCACAAAGAAGTCAGAGGGATGCCGCATGGGAGGACTCAGCCGTCCAGTGCTGGCTCTGATGATGGGGAAGGGGCCGTGAGCCAAGGAGCGTGGTGGCCTCTGGAGGGAATGCAGTCCTGCTGAAACCTCGACTGGAGTCTAGTAAGATCCATATCAGATCTCTGACCTCCAGCACAAGGAGATAATAAATTTGGGTTGTTTTAAGTTGCTCCGTTCGTTCATGGTCGTTTGTTACAGCAGCAATAGGAAATGGATACAGGTGTAATTACCCACACTTTAGAGATGCTGAACAAAGACCTACAGACACCAAGTAAGCTGTCCAAATCCGCAACATTCACAAGCAAAAATGACAGAGTTACCATTTGGTCCCAGACCCTGCAACTCTAGAATCTACGCTATTGGACCCCCTGGTGCTGGCCGTTCGTCAGGCACTAGCGTTATTTTCTTACTCTGTAATTAGATTCCACAAAAGTTAGAAACTCCAGTATGAATGGGAGCTAGAGGATGACCCCAGTGCCTTTGATGTGTCCTGACCGGGACACTGTGTCATTGTCACTAGACAGAGTAAGAAATAACTCAATATAAATGCAAAACTTGAGTTTTCTGGGGAAGGATAAAACAATAATAGAATCAAATTCACCATTTTATAAAACTGCAAAGGCTGCATCTCAGTTGAACCTGGCTTCCCGTCCCGAGGAAGTGTCGAGGCAGAGCTCAAACTTCGGAATATTCAGAAACTGCTGAGCCAATGGCCATGAATATTTATGAGGTGTCAGGACTTGCTGGGTGCTGTCAGGTTGGCTGGAGGAGCATGATGTGCCAGGTTTGGGTTGCTCGGCCTTCTGTCCCTGCATAATGAACTGAAGGGTGCCCTGACTTTAGCTTCTCCCTCTCCCTCCATCCATATGCTAAGCTAGCATTAATCCTTTCCCAGGGGGCTTCGTCTCATATCACTGAGTTTCTTTCCCAATGCCACCATGAGAAAGGTCACATGGACATCTCTGTCAGCTTCCTTTTTAACAAAATGACTATATTTGTGTTTTCAGCTGTTTTCTTTATAGCCCAAGAGGTTGCCTAAAGCGTTCTCAGGGCTGGCCATGAGCCATGGGGCTGGGCTGGGCTGGATGGGACATAGACCCCTCACTCCATCTCTCTTCCTTCAGAGGAACTCCACGTTTATCTGTTTTGCATTTTGAGCTTCCCCACGAGGTTTTATTTCAAGAAGACCATGTACTGCTACAAAAAGCTTGAGAACTATTAATAAAAGAAAAAAAAAATCTATGGTGGTGAAACTATGTGAAATTTATCAGACAATAAGTATTGACTTTGCTGTACACCAGGCACTTTTCTGTCACCAGAGTGGAGCACTGAATAAAAGAGACAAAGATTCCTGCTTTCAAGGAGCTTACAATTTTAGTAAAGTAAAACATGATAACATGATACCCTAAAAAATAATCACAGGGGGACATGTGGAGGTTCCTGTCTTCCGGCTTTCTTGGGCCCCCTAGACTGGACAGCGGCTTGCTGTCACTTTCACGCTTGGAGCATGCATTTTCTTACCCCTTCCTGTTATTTGATGACCTCTGGCTGCCTCGTCCCCAGAGTCCTGGGAGTCCTGGGAGCTATCCCTTGTGGACTATGGCCCTCCTTCCCCAGGCACCCAGCTGCTTCTCTGACCCCTGTGGGCCCTTCCCAGGCTGGGGGAGGGGGAGTCCCGTATGGGAGGATGGCTGAAGCCTGCTCTGGGGAGAAGTGGGGATGAAGCCCCTCTTTCTTTCTGGCGCCCCCAGGGTCTGACTGACTTGTGATGAGCACACCATTTTCCATCTTGGCTCCAAGTCCTTTATCCCAGGATTTCAGCCAGATTCCATGGGCTGGATCAGGGTCCTGTGGGCTGGACTCAAGAGTCGGTCATCCTCCGATGACTAAGGCTTTGTTCCGGCCTGACCTTGCCTGCCTGGCTCTCGTCCCTTGGGAAAATTCCCTTCCAAGAGGCTTGTCTGTCAATCCCTCCTCAGAATGGGCTTCTGCCGGGCAGTCTCACCAGTTTGACAAGCCCTGTCTTGCCCTCATGTCACGAGACGGCTTTTCCTCATGTTGTGACCCCTCCCTACACAAGTCTTCTGCCCGAATCTAAGCGGGAGTTTCTCTCCTCCCCATGGAGGCCATGGAGGGGAGCAGCAGCCCTCTCTTCACCTCACCTCCGTGCTCCCAAATGATGTTACCACTTTTAAGACAGTCACCACTGAGAACCCTGGGCAAGACCCAGAGGCTTAAGAAGTCTTAGAGAGAGCATCCTTAAACCTGCAGACCAGGGGAGTCATAAAGCCTGTCCTTTGGTTCACAGACGGAACTGAAAGAATTTCTGCACAGTAAACAGATTCAGCCCAAATGTCTGAGTCTCAGCAAGGTCTTACTGAATTCGAATACACAGTGTAACAGTCAAAAACAATTCAACTTTTGCCTGGGCCTCTTGAAGGACAGTAAAGATGACCTAATTTTAACCCTGGCAGCTTTCCTCAAACCCTGCAGTCACCCTCCAGCTTTGTCAGCCTGCACCTTCCCCTCCCTGATGGTCCAGCAGCCTCAGCCTGCGTCTGCAGCTAGCGTTCCTCACGTTCCTCCCCTGGTGGATCGGAGGATGGAAGGTTGCAAATGCTCACATTAATACACTATGTTCTGGCGTATTGCTTTTTTATTTTTATTTATTGTTTTTTTTTGAGGGTCTGGCTCTGTTGCCCAGGCTGGAGTGCAGTGGTGTGATCTCGGCTCTGCAACTCTGGCTCAAGCGATCCTCTCACCTCAGCCTCCTGAGTAGCTGGGACCACAGGCATGTGCCAGCATGTTCAGTTAACTTTTGTATTTTTTTAGAGACGGGGTTTCGCCATGTTGCTGAGACTGGTCTTGAACTCCTGGACTCAAGTGATCTTGGCCTCCGAAAGGGCTGGGATTACAGCTATGGGCCACTGTGCCCTGGCCCCTTTTAAAAATTCTTGGTGGAGCCAGTTCAAACTCCCAATGTCCCTCACTCTGGTTTTTCCCTACTGGGAAGTCACTTTCCTCCGCTGCTGCAGCTCCAGAGGCCTGAGAACAAATGCCAAGGTCGAGGGTGGCAGAGCTGCTGTCTTGTGGCCCAGACTGACCTGCCGGCCCTCCTGTGGCCCTTGCCTTTCCTTCTTAGGGATAGTGGCTTGAGGGGGAGGTGGACTGGCAGGAACAAGCTGAATGTTGTTTGCACTTTTATCTGGTTTGGTCCATGTGATGTCTTAAACAGTTGTATTATGTTCAATGCATTTTACATAAAAATCCAGGTTTCTAGCATGTCTTGAGAAGTTGGACCATTTGGTGACTCTGTGTCCCCAGGGAGCAGTCAGCTGAGAAGGTTCCCTTAGACCCAGTTCGTTTCATCGGTTCACACAGTCCTGCTTGGCCCACACGCTCCTTTTCCTGTCCAGCCCCTGCAGGCATTTGAGTTTTCAAGCTGCCTTTGTTGTAATGGCTTTGGAATAGCTTGTGTTATTTATAGCGCTCCCATTTATTTCCTGTAGGCCACACACATTTTGACCCAAGAAAGAACCATATACCTAGATATTAAGAGGGGCAGGGAGATGGGTGAAGATCTCCAGTTGCCTACCCTCACCTTCTAATTCCCTATTGCTGGTTCAAGTCAGGGAGAGAGTCTTCCAACAGTGTCCCTTCCTCAAAATGCAGGTGGCTGGGGAAGAAGATGATAGCGTGTCCCCACTTGGACCAGGTCCTGGCTGCCCGGACACCATTTCTGTTGCTTGGGTTGGGTCGTGGGTTCATGCGAGGTCTTGAACCATCAGACAATGGTGGCGACCCCACTGCCCCCAAACGCCATGCGTCCTTCTTGGAGTGCTTCGCTCAAACGCCGTGCATCCTTCTTGGATGCTTTGCTCAGTCTCCCTCCGCCTGAGCCAGGCAGGTCTCCACAGGCCCCTGCCCCAGCACTGGCTCACGAGAAGCAAGAACAAGGCCTTCACAGCATTATTTCCTTCTAATATTTAAGAGAAAGTAGGTACCTAATTTCTTTTGGCACAATTGTTGTTTCGTCTTTAAGGAGACACATGTTGTAGAGTGGAATTGAAAACATTTCAGTGGTTAGGTTGTGCTAAACAGTATTAAATTCTTCCACATTTTAAAAGAAGAAGACAGCCGGGTGCGGAGGCTCACGCCTGTAATCCCAGCACTTTGGGAGGTCGAAGAAGGCGGATCACGAGGTCAAGAGATCGAGACCATCCTGGCCAACATGATGAAACCCTGTCTCTACTAAAAATACAAAAAAATTAGCTGGGCATGGTGGTGCACACCTGTAGTCCCAGCTACTCAGGAGGCTGAGGCAGGAGAATTGCTTGAACCCTGGAGGCAGAGGTTGCAGTGAGCCGAGATCGCGCCATTGCACTCCAGCCTGGTGCCTGGTGACGGATTGAGAATCTTTATCAAAAAAAAAAAAAAAGAAGAAGAAGAAGACATATTCCTTATCTAAACCATGAATACTTCAATAGAATGTTTTAAAGCTTTTTGTTTTAAAATAACTATGGATTCATAGGACTTGCAAGAACAATGTAGAAAAGGTTTGCGTGTGCTTCACCCAAATACTAATACCTTATAGATTTATAATATGCTATGGAAACTCATGTTAAAACCTAATCCCCCTTGTGAAAGTATTAAGGGGTGGAAAATCTGACTATGGTATTTGAGAATTGGGACCTTTGGGAAGTATTTAGGATTAGATGACATCCAGAGGGTGGAGCATTAGTGGCTGTTTTATAAGAAAGAGAGACTTATGCCAGCATGCTCAGTCCCTTCACCACATGATGCCCTGCACCACCTTGGGACTCTGCAGAGAGTCCCAAACAGCAAGAAGGTCCTCCCAAGATGCAGCCCCTAGACTTAGCAATTCCCAGCCTCCAGAACTCTAAGGAATCAATTTATATTCTTTACAAATTAGTCTCAGGTATTCCAGTTATAGCAACAGAAAATGCACTAAGAAAATACAACATCAAAACCAGGAAATTGACCTAGGTACAATCCACGGACTTTATTCAGATTTTATGAATGTGTGTGTGTGTGTGTTTCTAAACAATTTTGTCACATGTGTAGATTTCTATAACCACCACCTCAATCATAACACAGAACTGCTCCACACCTCCCAATGCCCCTCATGCTGTCCTCTTATTGTCACATCTGTTCTTTGCCAACTCCGTGCAACCACTAGTCTGTAAATAAAATTATGTCATATTCACCCTTTTAGAGATTGGCTTTTTTTGGCCAGGCGTGGTGGCTCATGCCTGCAATCCCAGCACTTTGGGAGGCTGAGGCAGGTGGATCACCTGAGGTCAGGAGTTCGAGACAATCCTGCCATCACAGTGAAACCCCGTCTCTACTAAAAATACAAAAATTAGCTGGGTAATTTAAAAAAATTGCTGATTAATATTCCTTGGTGTGGACATACCACTGTGTGTTTAGCTCTTCTTTTATTGATGGACATCTGGGCTGTTTCCATTTTTGGCTATTATGAATAAAGCTGCTGTGAACATTTAAATACAGATTGTCATTTGGACATTTCAAAATGACCTTTTGTTTATCATTTTCAAGAGAAAAACGTACATTGCTCTTTGTAGAGAAATCACCATAAAAAGACTGACCCCGACTTCCCTTTCACAACCCACCCCACATGTCTGCCTTCTGCCCTCCCTGTTAGAGTCCTCACTCTAAACACTTTTACTGAGCATTTGTTGTGACTGAGGTTGCTGCACAGGCTGCATCAGACCCTGCTTCCTGAAGATGCATTCCAAACACACAAACATGATCGTATCAGGTAAGTGCTCTGGAGAAGATAAAACTGAGTAACAAAGTCGAGAGGAGGGTTAGCAAGTGGTAGGATGGAGAAACTTCACCGGCAGAGCTTCCAGAAAAGCCTGTGCAGCTATGTGGCTCAGGCAGGGATGCGCACAGTCCTCACAGCACACGGCAGAGCAACACCTCTCAGATTGTGAAGTACAAATGAGTCACTCCAGGATCTGGTTGGAAGACAGATTCTGATTCTCTGGGTTGGGACGGGGCCAAGATCCCGCATTTCTTAGAGCTCCCAGACCATGCTGAGGCTGCTGGTCATAGGTCTACACTTGGGAGTAGCAGGTGCTAAATTAAGTTTTGAGATGAAGCCCCGAGGACCATGCAGTACCTTAATGGTACTTGATGGCAATGTTTTTGATGTTATCAAACAAATGTGTGTGTGTGTGTGTGTGTGTGTGTGTGTGTGTGTGTGTGTGTGTGTTTATGGAATTGGATGCAGCATTCCTGTGAATCTTAAATATAAACAGACCTACTTCATGCCAACTCTTTTGGACTGTAACCCCCCTCCCCCGATATATAGGTGTCCACCTTTCTGTCTGGAAGGCTTTGGTGGAAAATTTTGAGTGGCATTGCCTGTGGGCCTTTAGTGGCACATTTACTTGGAAAGGAAGCTTAGCCCTGGTTGCCGGCCCTGTGGCTTCTCTGGACCCTGTCTCCTCCTCTGAGCCTGGCCCCTTCAGAAAAGCCCTTGGCCATTCCAATGGGCATGGAGCTCAGCCATCTCTGGAGGCTGAAACACGTTTACTGAATCTCCTCTGTAGGGCAAACTCACGTCCTCTGAGGACCCAATTAAACTTTAAAGAGAGACTTGCCTTCTAAACCATTTCTTTTCAGTAGAAAACTCCCCAGCCTCCCCAGCCCAAGTCGGCTTTCAACAATGCTTGCTTTTTAGTTTAACATGCAGTTTTTTGCCCAAGAGTTCATCATAGGCTCAGAATTAATTTGCCCCAGAATTAATTCGCACAACTTCTCTTCCAACTTTTTCCTCTGGGATCTCGCTTGGGCAGGGCTGTGTTTGGGAAGGTTGGGCACATTTCATTCTAGATGCAGATGACACTGCCTGAAACAGTTGAGCTTAACTTGGGGAGGGCAGGACAAGGGCTTTGGGAGTGGGAGTGAGAGGCAAAGGCCTGAATCACTGGCAATGATGAAAGCTAACTCTCAGCCAACTGCTTCCTTGCTATTAATAGGCTGGTCCCAATTCTCCTTTGCCTTTCAGCAAAGAGAAGCTTGAAAATTCCATCGGAGGCGAGACCCCGTTTGCAGCAGAGGATCTCTGGCAGCTGGAAGCCTGATGAGGGTTTGGGTCCACACGGGTAGGGAGGACAGACCTGAAGTAGACAAGGCCTGCACTGGGGATGGCAGATTCTGCACAGCCTCCAGCAGGGAGGGGATGGGCGGGGTGGTGGCCCCCTTGTTCTTTCCCAACCACAGGACTCTACAGGTCTTGGGTAGAAGGTTTTTTTTGAGGGTTGTTAGGCCCAGCATGCTGGCACTCAGGAAAAGCCGTCCCTCTCCTCTCCTTCCTAGGCACCCAGCCCTCACAGGCAGTGGGAGCTTAGTAACTGAGGTGGGCTGAGGAGCGAAGGCAGAAGTGTGGACCCCCACGGCCAGGTGGGATTCATTCTTTCTCACTCTCTTTCTCTCTGTCCCTCTCTGTCTCTCCCTCCCTCCCCTTGTTCCCTGAGAGCCATGCGTTGAGGATGGCAGTACTCCCAAAGAGCAGCAAGCTGAGTCCCTGAAGGAAGGTGTGGAGTGAGTCCCCCCCGCTCCTGCCCTCTCCCCTAAAGGTTGAGCTGGAAACAGACCTCTGCCGTGTTAAACCAGTGAGGTTCCAGATTCCAGTGTCGCTCCTCACACCAGCCCCGCTTCCCCAACAGGTAAGGCCGGCCGCTGAAATCACAGGACAGGAAGGACAGACAGAGCCTTTGTGGGAAGCCCATCGACGCCTGGGGTTCATGCTCCCCTGGGTCCTGACTGCCTGTCATGGCGGCATAACTGGGTGCAGGGCGAGAAGGACCTAAGGAGGGTCTTAGTTGCTATCTTCAGATTATCTTCTGCATGCTGTTCTTCATTTATGAACATGGTAAGTCTTAGCTGGATATAAAAGTAATCCATGTTCAGTGTAGAAAATGTGGGCCATATGTAAAATTAGAAAAAAAAAAATCATCCATTATTTCTTCATTCAGAGATCATTGCAGGCAAGTTTCATGTTGCTTTTCCAGTCTTTGCAGGCGAGTATATGCATGTATATTTGTGCATGTATGTGTGTGTTAGAGAACAAATACATTTACATATAGTATCTCACCATATTATATTGTATTTTCTTTCCTTTTTTCCTTTTTTTCTTTGAGACAGACTCTTACTGTGTTGCCCAGGCAGGAGTGCAGTGTGCAATCTTGGCTCACTGCAACCTCTGCCCTACTCCAGGTTCAAGTGATTCTCCTGCCTCAGACTCCCAAGTAGCTGGGACTATAGGTGCGTGCCAACATGCCTGGCTAATTTTTGTATTTTTAGTAGAGACAGGGTTTTGCCATGTTGGCCAGACTAGTCTTAAACTCCTGACCTCAGGCCATCCATCAGTCTCGGCCTCCCAAAGTGCTGGGATTACAGGTGTGAGCCAGCATGCCCAGCTAAGCATATTCTTATGTCATTAAAAAACCTGAAAGATAGTTTTCCTGGATGAATAACCTTCAAGTAATGGCTATATTCTGATTTGTTTAAACCTTTTTGCATCTATGATCTCAGTTTCTGTGATCCAGAATCTGGGAGAGGCTTGACTGGGTGGTTCTGACTCAAGGGCTTTTACAAAGCTTCAGTCCAGCTGTTGCCCCCAGCCTGAGATCACATCTGAAGGTTCAGCCAAGGCTGGAGGATCCACTTGCAAGTTCACCCATGTGGTTGTTGACAAGCCTCAGATTCTCATGGGTTGTTGGACTGAGGGTCTCAGTTCTTTGCTGGAGGTTGGTGGAGGTCTCCTTCAGTTCCCCAACACTGGAGTCTTTTCAGTGGACCACTCACAACATAGCAGCTGCCTTATCCTAGAGCAAGTGATGCAAGAGAAACAGCAGCAGGGCAAGAGAGAATGTGCATCCAGGAAGGAAGCTGTAGTCTTTTAATAAATCTTGAAAATGGCATACTGTCACTTTTGCTGTCTTCTGTTCTTTAGACTTGAGGTCCAAGTTCAGTCTATATGCAAAGGGAAGGCAACGAATCTCCACCTTTGAAGGAAGAAACAGCAAAGAACTTGTGGGCATATTTTTTAAACCACTACAATGGGGAGGTGGGGATTTATATTACATAGGGTGTTCCTATAGATTTTAAGAGATATGTTTAAAATGCTATTGAAAGTTTATTGCAATAAACTTATACCAATCAAATACCCCTTAGTTAAGGACCTTAAGGCAGATATTTTAGATTTCAGAATTTCTGAGATTTAAGAAAGCAATACACTGCACACAACATATGTTATATAAAACTCTCTAGTGAGGTCTGAGGCCACAGCCTATAATTAAATATATTAATATTTCTACAGTGAAACCCATGAATATTCATACCATGCAAGGTAAATATAGATTCTGAATAACCTTATGTCACTTAAGGTCAGATTTGCATACAAACACATTTATGCCAAACGTAGAAAATAGTACTTTTTTTCTTCCCAGAGCATTTGGATTTTGCCATTGAAGATAAGGAGTTGTGGACCCATAATAAAAGTAGTAATAGATTAATCTAAGGTAAAGAATAATTACTTATTACCTACTGTGGTCTGAATGTTTGTATTCCTCCAGAATTCATATGTTGGACCCTAATCCCCAGTATGATGATATCAGGAAGCGAGGCCTTTGGGAGGTGACTAGGTCATGAGAAAGGCACCCTCATGAATGGCATTCCTGCTCTTACTAAAGGGGCTCCAGAGAGCTGCCGTCCTTCTTCCACCACGTAAGCAAACAGTGTGACATCACCATCCATCATCCCAGGAGTGCATCCTCACTAGATACTGAGTCCCCTAGGAATTCGACCTTGGACTTCCCACCCTCCAGAACTATGAGAAATAAAATGTAACGTATAAGCCACTCAGTCTACAGCATTTTATTAAGGCAGTCCCCAAAGAACAAGATATTACCTAAATTATTTCTTTATCGGATATCATAGAAAATTAATAAAATATTTAAAAATCCTAAAACACCTCGGGGGATTCTGCAGGGAGTTTTTAACGACAAAGTTGGAATAGAGAGGAGGAATAGAGAATGATAACCTAGGAGAGGGAGAGTACAGCCATGCCTCAAAGGTCTTTGAAAGGGGGCCTGAGATCTCTAGCCTTGATCCTGGAAGTTACGGGGGTTCCCTGAAGAATCTCGACCACTGAGTGCAGAATTGTGCCTTCTGAGCCAGCCTGGGATGTGCAAGGGAATGGGAGTCAATACGTCATCTTACAGCTGGATTCAGCAAACGTTCTTTCCACGTGTTCTCTGCACCATGTGGGGCCAGCACTGCGGCACAGCAGCAGGTGCTCCTCCTCCCCCAGCTCTCTTCTGGTGAATGAGTTGCTGAAATGGAGGCCTCTTCACACAAGTTCCTCATCTTAGATCCTTTAAATCTCAAAAGTCTCCCTAGAGCCAAGACTCCCCACATGCACCGGAGCCGGGAGGGATGGAAGCTGAAACCAGGCAGACCTTCGAAGAGTCAGGGTGTGAGGAGAGGCACGTGGTTGTGGTGGTGGGCATGGGAATGGGAAGGACGGGTGAGCCAGGGCAGTGAGACATCACAGGAACTCTGGGCTTGCTGAGAAAGGGAGAAAGGGCAGATGGACCTGAGGTCTCATGCCCAAAAGAAGGAAGGTCCTGTTGTGAGACCCCTAAGGGGACCTGGATTCAGGGTAAAGGACTCCGATTAGATGCATTGCATTTGAGGAGCTGAAGGGGACTCGAGGGTAGAAAAATGGGTCCCAGTCACTCAGAAGTTACCACGAAGACAGCCCTGATCAAGGTCAGGTGGCTTCACCATGGGATATCCCTTAAAAGGCTCCCCCACTTCGGTGAGGCTCAAGAAAGATCCCACTTTATAAAAGGAAGCACAACCTTAATAAAAGCTAGTTCTGCTGTAAGCTAAGCTGATTTTCACTCTCTCTTTATATCAGAAGAGAGAGAAATAAAGGATGTGCTGTGTTGTGCACTGGTGAAGCTGGGAAGGGGATACCTGTGTTCCCATTGGAGACTCTTCCAGTCTTTTAAAGAGGAAAGGGCAGGGCAGATGGTGAGGAAGCAGACCAGCTTGCCTCTTGCTAGCAGCCCTGATGATGGGTTTAGAGAGAAGTTGAAAAGGGACAGAATCATTTACTGAAATATTAATTTATGTTTTATTTTGCCTCTGGGAAAGGGTCAGGAGAAAAGGGAAATATTCTTCTTCTCCCTCTTTAACTCCATCACCGTTTTCTTCCTTAAGTTCCAGAAAATCTGGACACCACTGGAACCCAGGTTGGAGTTTAGAGAATTGAGAAAAGAGCTGAGCTGCATAGCCCAAAAGTCATGTGGGGCTCTGGGCACCATGGGACATGGGTGGAATGTGGCCAAGAGCTTTGTCCAAGTTAGGAAAGGGGGGAAGAGGCATTTGTGTCTCAGGAGTAGTGGGCACCTTGCCTTGTTCCCCCCAGCATGAGGGAGCTGGCAGGTGCAGGGTGGGGTGATGCGCCCAGCGATGGCTGGACCCTACGCTCAGAACACTCCAGCCTTCATGGGTATCCCCACGCCAGTGCTTGCACATAGAGCCTGTCAGATGAGACTGGTGGTCATGGACACAAGAAGAAACAGACTTTAGCTTCTGGACAATGGCAGCTCCATGGGTAGAGGAAGGAGACTCAGAAAAGGCTGCCACTGGATTTACCAGCACTTTAGTACTGGGGGCATACCTAGAGCATGTGACACCTGTTTTATAGAAACACCAAAAAAAAAAAGGCATTTCTCACAGCTTGCATATTGGAGCAAAAGCCACCCTCTCTACCAAACTCCATTATCGTGCTCTGTCTTCGTCCATTTGTGTTGCTACAAAGGAATACCTGAGGCTGGGTGATTTACAAAGAAAAGAGGCTTTGCTGGCTCCTGGGTTCTGCAGGCTGTGCACAAAGCGTGGTGCCAGCATCTGCTTCTGTGAGAGGGCTTCAGGGAGCTTCCAATCATGGCGGAAGGCAAAGCGGGTGCAGATGTCACCCCCAGAAGCTAATGTCTGTTTCTTCTCGTGTCCATGACCACCAGTCGCATCTGACAGGCTCTATGTGCAAGCACGGGCATGGGGATACCCATGAAGGCTGGAGTGTTCTGAGCAGAGGGTCACGTGATGAGAGAAGCAGGAAGTGAAGAGAGGCGGGAGGAGGTGCCAGGCTGTTTCCAACAACCAGCTCTTGGGAACTCAGAGAACAAGAACTCATGACCGCAAGAATGGAACTAAGCCACGCGTGAGGGGTCTGTCCCTGTGACCCAAACACCTCCCACGAGGCCCCGCCTTCAACATTGGGGATCACATTTCAACATGAGATTTGAAAGGGACAAACCATATTATACGTCTTTCAAGTTACCTTGTCTATCCCACTGCTCTGAGACTGGTCCAAGTGTGGTTGCCTTTGTCCCTATTCTGTTTGCTTTCTCCTTACCAACCTTGAAGGATATGATTGCTCTTCTCTAGGTAGCTGAGCTGTGTAAGTTAGTTTAAGACAGTGTCTGTCTCCTTCCCTCTCCTGCCTCAAGCACTCATGTCTTGCATTTGCCTCCTAACTATCCTGTTTGAGCAGAAAATTTGAGTAGTTATTGAAGTGGCCACATTCAGATACCAGATGTGGAAGTCCTGTGACGTTGGTTGCACACATGACTGCAGCTTTCCATCGCTTTCTTTATGCACGCCCTTTGCAATGTGACCTTGGAGCCTTTCTTGTCGGTGTGTGTGTGTGTGTTGGTGGCGGGGTAGGGGTGGAATCTGTTTCTCCTTCCTGGCACCAGGACTAGCCTTGTCCCTTGCTCTAGGCAGTAGAGTGTGGCAGAAGGCAAGCTAGCTCTGAGTTCGGCGTCAGGAAGCAGTGAGCACTTGTAATTATCTTTGAAATCTCCCACAGCTACAAGCACGAGAATAAGCCATACTAGCCTGCTGGAGGGTGAGATACCAAGGGGAGCAGCACTGTGGGGTTCCAGCCAAGCCGTCAGAGACCAGTCAGCCTGTCGCTGACCTATCAATGAAGCAAGCCTAGCTGAGGTCAGCCTGGCTGGGCCTGAGCATATTATAGACCCATGAAAAGCATAAACAGTTGTTGAACTTCAATACGTCTTGGGTGGCTTGCTATGTAGCAATAGTTGACAGCTAAAGCTTGCATACCTGGTGATAGAGTTTGAATGGCTGTCCTTCTAAATGTCATGTTGGAACATGATCCTGAGTGTTGGAGGTGGGGCCTGGTGGAAGGTGTTCAGGTCATGGGGGTGGGTCCCTCATGAATGTCTGGGTGCTGTCCTTGCAATAGTGAGTTCTCTTGAGACCTGGCTGTTTAAAGGTGTATGGCACCTTCCTCCTCTCTCTTGCTCCTGCTCTCACCGTGTGATGTGCCTGCTCCTGCTTTACCTTCCGCCATGAGTAAAAGCTCCCTGAGGCCTCACCGGAAATTGAGCAGATGCAGGTGCCATGCTTGTCCGGCCTGCAGATCTGTGAGCCAATTAAATCTCTTTTCTTTGTAAATCGCCTGGTCTCTGATATTTCTTTGTGGAAGCACGAGAACAGACCTACACACCGGGCAGTCCTCAGTTCTCCGGGCACTTCACAAACAAAACCAGTCAGACACTCATTCAATCCCAAAGCGACTTGTTTTCTCATTATTTTTGTTTAAATAAATTTTTAATGATCTGAAGGCTTCCTGGCTCTCCGTAGAATTCTTCCTAGCACAATATTTCTATTTTAATCATATAACCTCCAGGATTCAGATGCACCAGATGCAACAACTGATAAACGTTTGACTCTCCACTGGTTTCATTTTCCAGTTCCAAGTTGATCCATGGTTCATTTACAGAATTATAGTCTCCGTATATTTATCCCAAAGAGAGCTTAAATCAGGTGCTTCATTATCTGGATTTCTCAGGGAAGTAGACCGTCAGCCAGATGCTGCTTAGATTTATGCTTCTCTGGCATCTGGTGCAACAGACAGAATTTCTAAATTAACATCTAAGTTGTGCTCCAAGTAGTCTTAATTTGCTTTCTTTTCTTCTTCTGTTTCCCCTCCCCCCATAAAAATAGTGCTGAGATGCAGGCATCCATGCCCAGTTTATGCCTCTGTGAGGCTCAGGACCAGGTTGTCTGGCTAGCGTTTGGTTTTTAACACATTAGAAGTTTTTCAGTTATCAGCAGAGAAAAGAGATATATTTTTATGTTGGGGTCTCTGAGTGTCATAGCAAATTAAACTGTGGTCCTTCTGGTAAAGGAACAGACTAGCTGGAAAAATAAATGAAAACTAAAGCAATGCACTAGATATTTTTTGCAGTAGGACTAGCATGCCAAAGTGAACACTACTGATTTCCTTAAAAAATTTTCACAATGCCTTCTATTTTATCTAGATATTTAGCCTTCAGGGAGAATAAAACAAAGTGACAGAGACAAAAGGAAAACTATAATCCCTTTGGCTTCTTCAGTAAGCTTTAGAACTCAGCACCCAACCCTTCTGTAAGATGGCAAATAGGAAGGCTGGGCATGGTGGTTCATGGCTACAATCCCAGCGCTTTGGGAGGTCAAAGTGGGAGGATCATGAGATCAGAAGTTTGAGACCAGCCTGGCCGACAAAGTGAAACCTGGTCTCTACTAAAAATGCAAAAAATTGCCGGGTATGGTGGCAGGAGTCTGTAATCCCAGCTACTTGGGAGGCTGAGGCAGGAGAAGAACCTCTGGGAGGCGGAGGTTGCAGTGAGCTGAGATCCTGCCACTGTACTCCAGCCTGGGCAACAGAGCAAGACTCCTTCTTGGAAAAAAAAAATGAGCTGGGCATGATGGCACATGCCTGTAGTCCCAGCTACTCAGGAGACTGAGGCAGGAAAATTGCTTGAACCCGGGAGGCAGAAGCTGCAGCAGTGAGCTGAGATCGCTCCACTGCACTCCAGCCTGGGCAACAGAGAGATTTCATCTCAAAAAGGAAAAAAAAAAAAAGTAAATAGGAAAAGGTGCCATGGTCTGAAAGGAGAAGAGAGAAAACAAGAAATGAATACGCATTCAAGATCACGAAGCACCGGGGTAGGCTGCTGGGATACAGATATTTCTCCATCAGGACGCCAGAAAGCCAGACAACGTTGACCACCACGTGCAAACCTGATGACGCTATGGATTTTAAAAAGACGGCACGGGTAAGGCGCCAGCAGTTACGGTTTTGATATCTGGGTCTCTATGGAAAAGGGAAGCACTGGGTCATGTTTAAAAGCCAGAGGCCTCCCACTAGGATGAAGGGCAATATTTGATTGAAAAAGTAAATGAAATTGAGAAATTTAGATAGTGAGCAGTAGTTCTGAGGTTTCCAAAGAATGCAAATCAAAATTTCTGATGCTTATGAAAGTATCTGCCTTTGAGATTTGTTCTATATTTTTACCCCCAGCCTGACATGGGAGAATAGGTCAGACTGTATTTCAAAGTACTTCCTTTACAAAGCATTCCTAGCAAAAGATGAAAGAAACCAGGCAGCCCATTGTGTAGAAGTTGAGTGTGGCAAGGAGACTGAATTTTGGGTGGCCACCGTGGTGTGAGTGGGCAGAAGGAATCTTCCAGGGCTACAACGGGGTTCGTTTTCAACTGCTTTCTGGATCCGGGGCCTCCTGGTGACAACAGCAGGCAGCCCTCTCCTGCTGCGGCCACTGAGAAGGGAAGAGAAATGAAGACTGATTGAAGACTGGCTTCGGACTAGAAACTCTGCTAAGCACCTTCACATTTACAATCTGTTTAACCCTAAAAAGAAGCCCTGAGGAAGTCAAATTGTCTGTATTTGCCGAGGACATGACTACATATTTAGGAGACCCCATGTCTCAGCCCCAAATCTCCTGAAACTGATAAGCAACTTCAGCAAAGTCTCAGGATACAAAATCAATGTGCAGAAATCACAAGCATTCCTACACAGCAATAACAGACTAAAAGAGAACCAAATCAAGAGCAAACTCCCATTCACAATTGCTACAAAGAGAATAAAATACCTAGGAATACAACTAACAAAGGATGTAAAGGACCTCTTCAAGGGGAATACAAACCACTGCTCAAGGAAATAAGAGAGGACACAAACAGATGGAAAAACATTTCATGCTCATGGTTAGGAAGAATCAATATTGTGAAAATGGCCCTACTACCCAAAGTAATTTATAGATTCAACACTATCCCCATCAAGCTACCTACAACCCTCTTCACAGAACTGGAAAAAAAACCACCCTAAACTCTATATGGAACCAAAAGAGAGCCCGCATAGCCAAGACAATCCTAAGCAAAAGGAACAAAGCTGGAGGCATCATGTTACCTGACTTCAAACTATACTACAAGTCTACAGTAATCAAAACAGCATGGTACTGGTACCAAAACAGAGATACAGACCAATGGAACAGAAAAGAGGCCTCAGAGGCAATGCCAAATATCTACAACCATCTGATCTTTGACACACCTGACAAAAACAAGCAACGGGGAAAGGATTCCCTATTTAATAAATGGTGTTGGGATAACTGGCTAACCATGTGCAGAAAACAGAAACTGGACCCCTTCCTGACACCTTGTACTAAAATTAACTCCAGATGGATTAAAGACTTAAACATAAGACCTAATACCATAAAAACCCTAGAAGAAAGCCGAGGCAAAACCATTTAGGACATAGGCATGGGCAGGGACTTCATGACTAAAACACCAAAAGCATTGGCAACAAAAGCCAAAATAGACAAATTGGTTCTAATTAAACTCCAGAGCTTCTGCACAGCAAAAGAAACAATAATTAGAGTGAACTGGAAACCAACAGAATGGGAAAAAAACTTTTGCAATCTACCCATCTGACAAAGGGCTAATATCCAGAATCTACAAAGAACTAAAACAGATTTACAAGAAAAAAGCAAATCCATTCAAAAGTGGGTGAAGGACATGAACAGACACTTTTCAAAAGAAGACATATATGAGGCCAAGAAACATGAAAAAATGCTCCTCATCACTGGTCATTAGAGAAATGCAAATCAAAACCACATTGAGATACCATCTCTCACCAGTTAGAATGGCGATCATTAAAAAATCTGGAGACAACAGATGCTGGAGAGGATGTGGAGAAATAGGAACATTTTTACACTGTTGGTGGGAGTGTAAATTAGTTCAACCATTATGGAAGACAGTGTAGTGATTCCTCAAGGACCT
>CAUYOR010059731.1:0-11596 GCA_963573925.1 Callimico goeldii | reverse complement strand
CACGTGCCACCATGCCCAGCTCATTTTTTGTATTTTTAGTAGAGACGGGGTTTCACCATGTTGACCAGGATGGTCTCGATATCTTGACCTCGTGATCCACCCGCCTCGGCCTCCCAAAGTGCTGGGATTACAGGCTTGAGCTACCGCGCCCGGCCAGTAAATACATTTATTTTCTTCTCTGCATTTTAATTTCCTCTCTGGATTTGAAAATAATAAAAAATTCTAAAGTATGTTCTCAGAGCTGGTAGCTATTTTCCCACTCTCGTTGGAGAAAGAATAATCATACAGTCTCTTACACATATCAGATCCTTGCTGGAATGGAGCCATGAGTATGTGGAATGAATAAATTCAGACTTGCATTTAATTAGTGCCCCTGGAAGCTACCAAGAGTCCTCACAAAAGAGTCCTCTATCATAGTCGAGCTGGAGGTGGGTAGTGGGGACAGGAATGGCTACTGTATCCCCATTTCAAAGACGATCAAATGAAGATCATCTTTGTAATCAGTGCTACTTGCTACAATGTTCTGTGCTCCCAGTGCCTCTGCATCAGGAGCGATGCCTGGAATACAGGGAAACCTCGAGAAACCCAGAGCGTGTGCCTTTCAACCTTCTCCCCACTTCTGTCTACTTCTCCGGTATTTTCCCAACTCTACATTTTTCTATTAGTGACATGGGTGTTCCCTGGAGCCACTAGAAGGAAAAGCACGGTCAGAGCCTCCTTGTGCTCCCACATGGTGTGCTGAGGTTGGCATGATGCAGGCTAAGACAGTGGGTGCTCCCACCGCATAGACCTAGATTCAAATTCAGCCTCCACCACTTCCTCGCTGAGTGTCCTTGAGAAAGTTCCTTAACGTCTCTGCGCCTTAATCGCTCACCTAGAAAAGGTGTAGTAATAGCACCTCATTCACCAGGTTGTTGTGAGAAGTATATATGACAATGTAGGTAAAGTGCATAGCTCAGCGCCTGCACAGTAAACTCGGGCTCAGTTATTCTTATTGTTAATGTAATGTTAGCAGGCTGCTGATAATCCTCCAGAACAGTGGTCAGAAAACTGCTGCTGTGTGCCAAATCCAGCCCTTGCTTTGCTTTTGCATGGCCGCTGAGCTAACAGTGCTTGTTGTATATTTTTTAAATTAATTTATTTATTTTGGTTGCTACATTTTTAAAGGGTTGTAAAAAGGAGGACGAGGAGGACAGGGAAAGGCCATAGTTACTAGACCTTTATAGAAAACATTTGCCAGCTCTAGAAGCCCAAAATGAGGAGTGTCACAGATTACTGACACTCCACCACCACCACCACTACCAGTATCCTCTCAAATTAGCCTAAGGGTGATATTTCCACGAAAGAACAAACAACTAAGTCAACCTGGGTACCTCCCCTGGGCAACTTCCACTAAATGCCCAGGTCTGGTTGGTCTTTCTCCCTGTGAGCTTCTCCAGCTTGTGCTATCCTGGGCACTTTCTCCTATTTCTCCACCCCCCCAACTCCAAATTTCAAATCAGTTTATCCTATCCCACCTATTTCTCCCCCACAAATTTCAAATCTATTTCTCCTATCCTGTGTATTTCTGCCCCGCCGCACCACCAAATTTCAAATCTATTTCTCCTAACTTGTCTATTTCTCCTATCCTATTTCTCCCCTGCAAACAGACATTGCCCCCTGTGGACAGGGACCATCTCTTAGACCTCTGTGCCTGTGCAGCCCCCTGTCACATATTATCCTGAGCATGGTAGGTGCTCAAAGACTGTGTTTGGAATGGTCGGATTGACGACTTAGCAACTAGTCCAAATCTGCCCACTTTTCTGATCCTCCTGAATGTTTAAAATCTGTGTGTGGCAGGCAAACAGCAGTTAGATCCAATCGTTGATTTGTGGGTCAGTACCACACGCTTTGTTGTTCTCTAAGGAATGCTTGTGCCCAACCCCTACAGAACAGCTGATGCCCTGGACTGATTTTACCCCGGGACATCCCCATGGCCCAGCCTTAGCCTCTGAGCACCTTCCCTGTTCGTCAGAAACCAACCTGGGAGGCGGCCCTTCCAAATGTAGGGTGAGGCTAGGGCATCCTGGAGGGGAAACAACAAAGGTCCAAATGTAGGGTGAGGCTAGGGCATCCTGGAGGGGAAACGACAAAGGTCCAAATGTAGGGTGAGGCTAGGGCATCCTGGAGGGGAAACGACAAAGGTTCAAATGTAGGGTGAGGCTAGGGCATCCTGGAGGGGAAACAACAAAGGGAAACCTGGACCCTGGAAAGCAGCAAGTGCTCAGCCACTGTGGGAAGTAGAAAAGATCCTTTCTAAAGTTTCCTTTCTTGTTAAAGAATAAGTGTGTCAATAGCTTTGTTAAGCCCTATCCTATGTAGCTGTTAAACATGTCATGCTTACAGGCACGTAATAGATTCCATGTCCTATGGAATGGAGCAAAAATAAATAAATACATAAAAAGCAGGAGTTGCCGTTCTCGCATCTGATAAAATAGATTTTAAAGCAACAAAGATATAGTGGTAAAAGGATCAATGCAACAAGAAGAGCTAACGATTCTAACGCCCAGATACATAGAGACTTAGACTCCATGAGACAGAAAATTAATAAGGATATCCAGGACTCCAACTCAGATCTGGAACAAGTAAACTTAATAAGTATTTATAGAGCTCTCCACTTCAAATACACAAAATATACATTCTTGTCAATACCACATCACACCTACTCATAGGTCTAAATGAAATATTGATTGGCCATTATTAATACCCATTTTTTAGAATAAAGCAACATTTCTGTCTCTCTCCTTCTTTTTCTTCCTCTTCTTCACTCCTTTTTCCTTTCCTTCTCTCAAAAAAAAAAAAAAAATAGATTCCATGTCCTTGTACTTTAACCAAGATATCTGTGCTGGACGTGCTCACAGGCATGTCCCTGCTCTCCATTGCTTTCACCTGTTTAGAAAAGTTTTAAGTTGTTAGCCAATTGGGATTTAGTTTAGATTGTGAGGTCTTGCTCCAGCCAACGGAGATCAGACACAACAGTAAGGACAACCCCAAATGTGTAAGGGATAAATTTGTGTGTGTTTTACTTTATTCATTGTACTCTCCTGGCAAGACTGCTAGTGGGAGTACTCTAAGGAAGAAAAAAAAAAAAAAAAAAAGAACTGCTTTGCTGAGAGATACTTTGTCCCAGTACTAATTTTTCTTTGTGGCACCAAAAGAAAGATTGCATATATAACAGACACCTGCTGTCCCTGGTTGCCACTGTGAATGGATGATCATGGATGGAGGGCTTTCAACAGAGTGGCCACTGATTCTGCAAACACAGGCAAAATCATGATAAATGATTCATTAATATGACATTACAATACTTGACAAAATGGTAAGACCCGTTTTCAGGCTTAGTGGCCACCGTGCGTACGTCTGCACTCAGCTGCAAGCATGTCACATGCATTACTTCATTCAGTCCTCGCAACTGCTCTAAGAAGCATTTATCACCAATTGATAGGCTAGAAAACTGAGGCTCAGAGAATTCCTCCGGCTTATGGCTACATAGCTGATTCAAGGAGGCGGCAGAATTTACACCCAAGTCTGTGTGACCTCAAAGCTAGTTCTGAGATCACCTATGTAGGAGACACCTTGCTAACTGCTGGGGAGGCCTGAAAAGAGATGGAGGCCCTACCCAGGGTAGCTTACACTGTGTCACAAAGATAAGGTGCACAGGGAGCCACAGGTCAGGGTAGCCCTGTCCCCCAGGGAGAAGGTGGGCCTGACTCTCTGTAGGCCTGCAGGCCAGTCAGTCCTGCTGGGGAGGCACCCAAAGCAGGAAAGCAGGCAGTATAACCTGAACTCACCCTGATCCCAGGCTGCTCAGACCTGGGCTGGTGCCAGCAATGATACCCTTTCCCCAGGCCAGCTAGAGTGGTGTTGAAAGGGCTTGGCCCATGGCTTGGGGCTCAGGCTCAACCTACCTCTCTCGTTTTATAACAGTGAACTTCCTTGCTGCCCTAGCCTCCCCCAAACCTCCCCTGTCCCAGCCCAGGTGGCTGGACAAGGGCCCCTGCCTTGTTAGGCGTGCAAGGCCCTTCCTCCTGCCTTACCCAGTTTTCTTCTACTGAAAGATACAGCAAGCCAAGCATAAGAGCCCGGAACCGATGCATGTGGCATTGACCCAGGGATCCCTTCCTGCTGTTCCTGGGCCTGAACACCAAAAAGGAAAAGAAAAAGTCATCCATAAACATCCCTGGCAGAGCAAGAGAGAAAATTATTTACCTTCCAAGTCCTTGCCTGATGGCAACTGTCATTTGATTGTTGCCATTATCATTGGCTATCTTTTTCTTGAAGGCCTTTCCTTTCCCTTTCCTGACTCCATTCCCGACTCCATTCCCTTCCACATTTCTCTGTGGCAGGGCCTCTTTGGATCTACTCTCCTTCCCTTTGCTTGTCTTCTACCCACTTCCCCAGCGCTCAAAAGATGTCTGCGCTTGACTCATTCTATGAGGACCTAAAGAGTCCCAGAGAATCAAAGGGGACCTCTTTTTTTTTTTTTAGATGGTATCTTGCACTGTCACCTAGGCTGGAGTGCAGTGGCACCATCTCAGCTCACTGCAACCTCTGTCTCCTGGGTTCAAGCAATTCTCCTGCCTCAGCCTCCCAACTAGCTGAGATTACAGGCATCCGCCACCATGCCCAGCTATCCTAACAGATGGGGAGTTCTGTGAGTTAACCAGATAAACAAGCCCATGCTAACATGTATGTGAGGCAGGTAGGTTGATGCATGGCCTCTCACATATGGTTTTGGGGGAGACAAAGGCCTGACTTCAATACGTATTTATTAAACAACTCCTTAGTCCAAGATACTGTGGGAGACTTCATCAATGTCCCCGAAAACAGAATGCTGGTTGAGAAGGAGACTGGAAGAGGCAGCCCTGGGCCTAGTCTTTGATCTGTGTCATGTTTCAGCCGTTAGACCTAACTCTTTCCTAGCACCAGATAAACAAAAGCAAATGGATGACAGAGGTGAGAACAAAGAGTGCTCAGGCTTTGTATTAAAACTCAAGCTTTGTTGGCCTCATGTATGTCTTCTTTTGAAAAGTCTCTTCATATCCTTTGCCCGCCTTTGAGCATTTGTTTTTTTCTGATTAATCTGCTTTAGTTCTTTGTGGATTCTGGATATTAGCCCCTTGTCAGATGAGTAGATTGCAAAAATTTTTTCCCATTCCGTTGGTTGCCAGTTCACTCTAATGACTGTTTCTTTTGCTTTACAGAAGCTGTGGAGTTTAATTAGATCCCATTTGTCTATTTTGGCTTTTGTTGCCAATGCTTTTGGTGTCTTAGTCGTGAAGTCCTTGCCTATGCCTGTGTCCTGAATGGTTTTGCCTAGGTTTTCTTCTAGGGTTTTTTTTCTGTCAGGTCTTAGGTTTAAATCTTTAATCCATCTGGAGTTAATTTTAGTGTAAGGTGTCAGGAAGGGGTCCAGTTTCTGCTTTCTGCACATGGCTAGCCAGTTTTCCCAACACCATTGATTAAACAGGGACTCCTTTCCCCATTGCTTGTTTTTGTCAGGTTTGTCAAAGATCAGATGGTTGTAGATGTGTGGCATTGCCTCCGAGGCTTCTATTCTGTTCCATTGGTCTATATCTCTGTTTTGGTACCAGAAAATGCTCAACATCTCTGGTCATTAGGGAAATGCAAATCAAAACCACACTGAGATACCATCTCACGCCAGTTAGAATGACAATCATTAAAAAATCTGGAGACAACAGATGCTGGAGAGGATGTGGAGAAATAGGAACACTTTTACACTGTTGGTGGGAGTGCAAATTAGTTCCACTATTGTGGAAGACAGTGTGGCGATTCCTCAAGGATCTAGATATAGAAATTCCATTTGACCCAGCAATCCCATTACTGGGTATATACCCAAAGGACTATAGATCGTTCTATTATAAGGACACATATGTTCATTGAGGCACTGTTTACAATAGCAAAGACCTGGAACCAACCCAAATGTCCATCAGTGCTACACTGGACAAAGAAAATGTGGCACATATACACCATGGAATATTATGCAGCCATAAAAAACGATGAGTTCATGTCCTTTGTGGGGACATGGATGAATCTGGAAACCATCATTCTCAGCAAATTGACACAAGAACAGAAAACCAAACACCATATGTTCTCACTCATAGCCGGGTGTTGAACAATGAGAACACATGCACACAGGGAAGGGAGCATCACACACTGGGGTCTGTTGGGGGGTGGGAGGCTAGGAAAGGGACAGTAGGGGGTGGGGAGGTTGAGGAGGGATAACCCTGGGAGAAATGCCTGACGTAGGTGACAGAGGGATGGAGACAGCAAACCACCATGGCATGTGTGTACCTATGCAACAATCCTGCAAGATCTGTACATGCACCCCAGAACTTAAAGTACAAAAACTAAACAAACAAACAAAACCTCAAGCTTTGCATGAAAACAGAGCTGCGACACCGAGCCGTGGCTTTGTAATACTTTCCATCCCAGCATCAAGACTTGTGGGGAGAAAGAGAGTGTGGTAATGCTCAGCATTAAAGAGAGTGTGGTAATGCAGAGCCAGGGAAGGATTATAGAAAGCCCAACCAGAGACTCTGCCCGGATTCAGATGAGGGCCTGTACTGTTTTCCACAGTGGACAACGGGAAATAGGCTTGTAGGCCCACTCTCTTCTTAATCCCACAGGTCTCCCTGGAAAGCCACATGCTCCAGAGCGGTTTGGGACCAGGAAAGAGAAATGCCTGGGGAAAATGACACCAGTGGAACTAGAGATTCTTCTTCTCCATCGATATGTGGAAATATGAGCTCCCTGAGGAATGACTTGGTCCCATGGCCCAATAAAGTTTTTCTTTTTGTTTCTGTGTGGGCCACAGCAAGGCTTGGTTTTCTGTCCTGGAAGAGGACCTGTGAGCTCACTCTGCTGCCTTCAGTCCCTCCCTCTCTCTCTCCTGAAATTTCTGGGAAGAGGCTCAGAGGAGAAGCCAGAAGATATACTGCAATGCGGCTGGAGCCCAGAAACATACTGTGTGCATGAGGGTCCCCGAGGTCTACACGGTCAGTGCTTGGCCTCTGCATTCCCCAGCGGGCTCTGGGATAGATACACCGCACCAAAGTGGGCTGTACAAGGGCCACCAAGCAGAGTAGCCCCCTTACACTGGTACTTGCAGAATAGAGAGGTTCCCTTTTTCCCCTCCTTTTTCTAAAAATCATTCCATAATGAAAAAAAGCTTTCCATTTTTTTTCTAATTACGTAAATAATACGTACTTTCTATATCTTTTAAAATCAAATAACATAAAAAGTTCAAGGGAAATAAAAAGTCACCCGAGATCCCACACAGTGAGCTGTTACCACCAAAATTCAGTGACTATCATTTCATCTATGATTATGTGCATCTATACACAGACACACGCATACATAACATAAAAGGGATGTCACTCAAGCTGCTCAGTCATGGACACTTTAACAGTCTGAGGTCGTCGGGTTTGGTTTGACTTGGTCTGATCTGGACAGAACTAGTTGGTCTGGTCTGGTTCAGTTTTGTTTGGTTTGGTCTGGTCTGCTCTGGTCAGGTCTAGTTCAATCTGGACTGATCTCATTTGGTCTGGTCTGGTTTGGCTTGGTCGGCCTCACTTCCCCCTCTCCCTCCCTGGCATGTATCTTCCAGTACCCTTCTTCATGCTCATTCAAACAAGAGGCATAGTTTATGTCACAAAAACAGGACTTTGCCACACAAATTTCTGTGCACCTCACTTCCTAATTTCATAATGCATCCTGGAAATCCCTTCGAGTCAGGTAGTATCAATCTGACTCATTCTCTTGAATGACTGCCCAATATTCAATGGTCTGCAGGCACTCTATTCATTCTGCCATTTGTCCCCCGAGAGGCTGAGGCCTGAGTCCCCATGTCTAGCCATCACACGTTTCAGCCAATGTCAATGTGCTGCATTCACATACCTGTGCTACCAACTCTCGAATACTTGGGTTTTCTAGAAGCAGTGATGGCATCAGCCGAAGGGGCAATTTTATCTCTTCTTTCCCAAATTTTCATACAAGTTGAATATCCCTTATCCAAAATGCTTGGCACCAAAAGTGTTTCAGATTTCAGACTTTTTTTTATATTTTGGAATATTTGCATATATGTAAGATATATCTTGTGATAGAACCCAAATCTAAATATGAAATTCATGTATGTTTCATGCACACCTTACATACATAGCCTAAAAGTAATTTTATATAATATCTCAAATAACTTTATGCATGAAATAAAGTTTGTATTAAGTCCTTTTGTGTGGAATCCTCCACTTGTGGCGACATGTTGGTCCTAGACAATTTTTGGGGCATTTCAGATTTCAGGTTTTGGGATTAGAGTAGCTCAACCTGTACAAGTTATTTCACTTTCTGGTCTTACAGAACCTATTAGCACTTCCAAAATGATGCTGAATAACGGAGATAGTGGATACCCTTGCCTTGCTTCAGATTTAAATGGAAATGTTTTAATGTGTCACCACTGCAATATTTGCTGTTGGTTTTTGACAAACAGTACTTATCATATTTAGCTATTTCCTTCTGTTCTTCTTCAGAATTTTATTAGGAAAGCCTGCTGAATTTTACTGGATGTCTTGTGAACCCGTATCAATCAGATCACGTGTTCTCCTCCTTTAAATCTGTTGATGAATATGGAAGTGGTAATCTAAAAAAACCAGCACTATATCAAAAGAATTGTACTGATCTGTTCAAGTGTTTCATCCCCTATTGCACCCATCTATGCCTCATCTCTTCTAGGTATTCAGATCTGTTGCTATAGATTTACACTTGCATTTGCCTGCAATTATTGTGGTTTTCTACATCTGTGATCATGCTTCCTTTCCTCATGGCTAATCTCTGATATTTTTGCTTTTCTTTTCCCTTCAGTCACATTTTTTTCCATTTTTTTTCTATTTTCAAAAATTAGAATATTTTAACACTGAAATCTGGCTATTTTAAATCTCATGTATATATTCTGAGTAACTGAAGTAAAGTGGCCACACTCCCATCTTGACCTGCCTTGATTGTCACAATTCCTTCAGGAACTGGACACTTCATCATGGTCACTTTAATAGTCTGTTGTGTTTGGGTTTGGTTCTCATCTGAAATGATGATGTCAGGACCGTGAGAGAAGAGACACTGATGGACCGGGAGCTCCTCACAGAAGAGGACTCTGGTTCTTGGTACCTGGCAGAGAGAGGGCTGGGCACTGAGCTCAGGCAAGCACCTCCACCTAACAACACCTAATGGTCCTCATCTGTAAATGGGGAGAATACTTAGCCATGTCCATGTGTTGTGAGGATTAACTGGAATAATATATACACACATATGTGTGTATATATTATTATTATTTTTTTTTTGAGATGGAGTTTCGCTCTTGTTCCCCAGGCTGGAGGGCAATGGCGCGATCTCGGCTCACCGCAACCTCCGCCTCCTGGGTTCAGGCCATTCTCCTCCCTCACCCCGAGTAGCTGAGATTACAGGCACACGCCACCATGCCCAGCTAATTTTTTGTATTTTTTTAGTAGAGACGGGGTTTCACCATGTTGATCGGGATGGTCTCAATCTCTTGACCTCGTGATCCACCCACCTCGGCCTCCCAAAGTGCTGGGATTACAGGCGTGAGCCACCGCGCCCGGCCCTGGAATAATATTTTTAAAGCACTTGATCCATAGTAAGAACTCAGTGGACAGCTGTTATTAACATTTTGACATGTATCTTCTCTGTCTTTGTCAACTATGCAAATGTACATTTGCAAATACAGGCACACACATAACAAAGATGGGAGTCGAGTACCAGGATACTTCTAGAATAAGGAATAAATGCTATTATTTCGGCTCCAGCAAAGCGGAAAGTAGAAGCAGAGCAGAAAGTGGGCTTGCTTCCTGCACCCCGAGTCCCACACAGGGCACTGTGCATCCCCGCTCAGCAATCGGGCTGCAGCCTTCCTCCCACCTAGAGGTGCAAGTGCCTCCTAAACTCACCTGGAGGATATTAAACGGATGGAATCCAGGAAAACCTAGTTGATGTGCTATCATCAAATGTGACCATCTGTCCTACATCTTACTCCTTGATGCAATCATGCTTTTCAGAATGAAGCAGAGTTCACTATTCCTAGTGTCACAGGATACAAGCAATTTAAATGCACTATAAGGATATTTTTTTAAATTACACTGCCCAGACAGGCTGTACAAAGGAAGGTTAAGACAATCATCCCATTCGCTCTGTTCGCAAAACAGCTTATGAGGGATCTCAGAGCACCTCTATATTCTAACATTTATTAAATTTCTTACCTAAATTATATAAAACTTCTTTACCATTTGGGTATGTTTCTCTCTGTCCCACTTGTGCCCATTCTCCAGCTTTCAATGCCTAGAGTCAGACACAAAGTAGATACTTTTGGTGCTCTTTGAATAACTGAATGAATGAATGAATGAGTAGGTGACTTCCTGCCCAAGACAGAAGGTAAAAGATGTCTAAACCCAGATCTCCTGGCTCCCAGCCAGGTTCTTCTATCTATCTGTCTTTGGCCATCACTATTAACAGACTAAGCTTTCATCAGGATGACTTGTATCTTGTAACAAACCCAAATGAGTGGTCAGTCCTCCTCAACATCCATGCACTCAATTAGCAAAGGGACACTGAGTACCTACTATGTGGCGGGTGCTTTCTCTAATAGTTACACACAGAGAATTGGGGTATTGATGTTGGCCATCACTATTAACAGAACCAAGAGGTCCAAGCCATGCTTTCAGGGAAGGGAACCCACTTCCCTTCTCATCCCTGCTTTAGCCCAGGGTGATAGAAAAGTTAGGATTTTAAGGTGGGGGAATGGAGGGAGAAATACTGATCCCAAAGGCTTCCTGTGCCCTGACCCCTTCTTCGGTACTGTATCGCAATACGTTCTTTAGATTCCCTGCTCATCTCATCACCTACAGAGTGGCCTCTCTTCCCACACGTTTGCATTTCTTAACACATTCTAACTTCCATTCTGGTTAGCTGGCACATAGCTCACCTCCCCCATGAGACGATCAGCAGCACGGGCTCGGGACCCATGTCTAATTCACCTTTGTATCCTCAACAGTGCCTGGCATGACTTCATCTAGTACGAAACCCAAATGATTCGGCAGCCCACTGTAAATAAACATCAGAAGAGATACTGCTTAATCCTTGTTGAATGAATGAATGAATGTGTAATGGAAGGAGAAAATGTTATCCTGAGAGGCGGGGGTTGGAGAGAACAAAACTGATCAGCAAGAGAAGTAAAATAGAATTCTGGAAGGTAGAAGATAAATGAGGAAAGGAGAGAGCTAATAAACACGATAGGGGGCCGGGCGCGGTGGCTCAAGTCTGTAATCCCAGCACTTTGGGAGGCCGAGGCGGGTGGATCACGAGGTCAAGAGATCGAGACCATCCCAGTCAACGTGGTGAAACCCCGTCTCTACTAAAAATACAAAAAATTAGCTGGGCATGGTGGTGCGTGCCTGTAATCCCAGCTACTCAGGAGGCTGAGGCAGGAGAACTGCCTGAACCCAGGAGGCGGAGGTTGAGGTGAGGCGGAGGTTGA
>CAUYOR010059728.1:0-19086 GCA_963573925.1 Callimico goeldii | reverse complement strand
CCAGGCTGGAGTGCAATGGCGCGATCTCGGCTCACCGCAACCTCCGCCTCCTGGGTTCAGGCAATTCTCCTGCCTCAGCCTCCTGAGTAGCTGGGATTACAGGCACCCACCACCATGCCCAGCTAATTTTTTTTTGCATTTTTAGTAGAGACGGGGTTTCACCTGACCAGGATGGTCTCGATCTCTTGACCTCATGATCCACCCGCCTCGGCCTCCCAAAGTGAAACCTCTGTTATGTTAGACAAGTAACTTAACTTCCCTGAGACTTGGTTTCCCTTCTGTATTGAGAGCTTTGCTTAACTCATGAAGTTGTTTCAAGCCACAATTCCGAGAGCGTCCTTGGATGTGCTTTGTAACCACAGGGCTGGCCTGTGGGAGGTGGGGCTGGTGACAGTGTCACTGCTGCCACTGGCGACTGCTCCCAGGACTCTTGGTACTGAATAGGAGTAGCAGGGATAAGGACAGGCTGGCGGTGTCTAATCCACAATAAAACGTCTCTAAAACGTCTCGTTTTGGAAGGCAGTCGAAATGATCTATATATTTCTGTTCCAAGAACTTTGTCTGGCACCAACAGGTGCTTCAGACGTGTGTGCTAGCTCAACATGTTATGACTGTCTTGGTATGCGACACCCTGCTGGGTACCCATGGATTGATGAGTAAGTCTGCAGGTGAACCGGGAAAGGTGGCACAGCCCAGATAAGACAGCGGGTGAGACTGCAGTGCTCCCGGAATGGAGGGAGGCTGGAGGAGGTGGGAAGACGAAGGCCTCTCTGGGCGGATGTGGGAGGCAGAGGCAGGCTAAGGCCAGAGACGTCTGTGGTTCTCCTCTGTGTGCTTCCCAGAGGACGTTAGGTGACCTGGGGAGGCTGAGAGGCTGTGCACTGTGGAGTGGGATGTCTGGCCCAGCCTCTGTGCGTGCTGGCCATGTGCAGTCTGAGGACCAGCCCCAATGCTCTCTTGCAGGGGATTTTCCACAGTTCTCCTGGAATGAGACCGAAGCTGGAGGCTTGTCGCAGGGATTTATGAACCTGTTTGTCAGCATCTCACAGCTCATTCACAAGAGTCGCAAGGGTGAGACGGTTTGGAAATTGGCTGGGGTTTCTTAAGTGGTCAGAAATGTTTCTCAGGACTTGATGATATCTGGGCTGAGAGTGAATGGGGTGGGGAGGAATCTCAAGAGGTTCACCTCCAACCACTCCCATGGATCGTCCTGAGTCCTAGGCAAAGGGGGCTTCCTGGGCCTAACGAGAGAAAAATAAGAGAAACCCAGATGAAGAAAGAAAGAAGGAGGCCAGACACAATGGCTCACACCCGTGATCCCAGCACTTTGGGAGGCTGAGGCGGATGGATCATGAGGTCAGGAGATCAAGACCATCCCAGCTAACACAGTGAAACCCTATCTCTACTAAAAATACAAAAAATTAGCCAGGTGTGATGGCACGTGCCTATAGTCCCAGCTACTCATGAGGCTAAAGCAGAAGAATTGCTTGAACGGAGAGGCAGAGGCTGCAGTGAGCTGAGATGGTGCCACTGCACTCCAGCCTGGGCAATAGAGTGAGACTCTGTCTCAAAAAAAGACACAGAGAGAGGAGAAAAAGAAGGAGAAAAAACCCAAAGAGAAAAGACATGTTCTCCACCCCCCAGCTCCAGCATGACAACGTCTCCACTGTCCCTCAGAACACTCCTGGGGCTCCCACAGTGAGGATGGAGAAAGAGAGCCTTCAGGCAGCCTGCAGCCACAGATGGGATCTCACAGCCTTCCACTAGGCAGTTTTTGCCTGGGAGAGGCGCAGACCTCGTGTTCATGGAGCCTCCTATGGGCTCTGGAGTCCCTCGTTGAGGAGACTGACAGAACTTCCTTCAGAGAGTTATGGTTCTTAGGAGGGGGACAACACAAGAGACAGAGTTGAGATGGGGGCAAATGGCAGTGAGGAAAATGCATCCTCAGGCTTCCAGCTCAGAGCCCCAGGGTGGGCGGCGGGGTCAGCTGGGGTGCTTTCTGAAGGAGGAAAGTATGAAGTAGGCCAGGGGGCAGTAGGAGATGGGATTTGCCCTTCGGGGAAAGACAAGGAGAGATTGTCCGGGAACGAGGTGGCACGACTTCCCAGGCTGAGTGCAGCGTGTGTCTGGGCCGTGGTTCAGCTACAGTGGAGAGGAGGAGGGGGCTGTGGGGGTAAAGGGCTCCCCCAGGGCGTCTCCCACCCATGGGGCAGGGAGGGTCTGAGCGTGAGAGGTCAGGGCACATGGACGGCCTGTTGGGGGAAGATGGGAGGGGCCCGCTGTGTGCCATCCTGTGGTCTTCTCTACAGATACTCCCACCATTATCCCCCGCAAGGAATGGGGGGCAAGACCGCTTGGCTGCAGTGCCCGGCTGACCCTGCCTGTGGCCTACGTCATCACAGACCAGCTGCCCGGGATGGAGTGCCAGGAGCAGACGGTTTGCAGCCAGATGCTGCGGGGGCTGCAGTCCCATTCTGTCTACACCACAGGCTGGTGCGACGTGGCATACAAGTAAGAGGCTGGCCAAGTCCCCGAGGCCTGCATCCAACGTCGCCCCTCTCAGGGTGCTTCCACTTCCCCTTCTCTGTGTGTCTTTATTTTCTGGGCTTCATTTACATTGTTTATATAATGAATTAAAATGGTTAAAAGGAAATGAAATAAAATCCGAGTCCTCCGGGGATTGTAAGAGGGATGACTCTAAGCCACTTATTTAAGTGACTTTCGATTCTGGTGCTCCTGTGAAAAAGCGAGGAAGGTTATGTGGCAACTGCGGTTCCAACTGAGCTCTTGGAACCCATGAAGACTGACAGTTTACAGAGGTCTTCACAAATATCACCCAATTTGGCCCTCCCAACTACTCTGAGGAAGGGGTTGGAGAAATATTCCCATCTTTATTTCACAAGTTTGAAAGCCATGGTTCAGGGGAATTAAGAACTCTGCTAGAGGGAGGAAGCGTGTACCCAGGGCTGTGTCAGGGTGCCTGCCACTTGCAGCCTTTGTTCCTCCCACCTCACAGGGACTCATACCTGGGAAGCAGTGTCCCACTCATTTCCCCGAAGGGCCACTCTGACCTCAAGGCCAGGGGCCCCACAGTGGGAGGGTAGGTGTTGGGAATGGTGGGGAGCAGAGTCCCGTGCGAAAACAAGGGAGAGCATGAAGCAGCTGTGCACTGTGCATTGAGTATGTGCCCTGGGGATCATCGTGGAGGCCCAGAACATTTTCCCCCTTAGCCTCAAGAATGAGGAGACAGATGTAGAAGGAGAGGGAAATTTAGAGTGGGAATGGGGCTATCCCCCACAGAACTCTAAAGGCAAACATAAATGATTTCTGAATTATCCATTTTGGAAAGGAAAACCTATGTCTTCTTATTTATTTATTTTTAAACACAAATAAGAGCAGCTGCAGGCCCTGGTTGTGGCCCACAGCACCCCTGGGATGGCTGGGTCTTCACTGTCTGCCCACCGCGCGTGCCGTGTCAACCACGACTCACCTGCCGCCCCTCCCACCAGCTCCTACATCATCCTGCTGTTGTCACTGCCGTGTTACCTGGATTTTGGTCACTGTATTCCTAAGTTATTTCAGCCATTGTGTCTCTAAGTCAGGTTTCTGCACTGACACGCTTGACGATCTTCAGTCTTTGCAATGCAGCTGACAGTAGCTATAAGGGACTATTCACAGTGGACTATCCACAGGCTGCTGCTGGAGTGAGCCAGGGACCCGTGAAAGAACTGACGGCAAAACCAGGGAAGGGGTGAACATGCTGGGGCTCCCCACCCGCTCCTCAGGCCGACATCGGTGTAGGTCTTCCCTTGACCTCAGGGAGGGATTCTCTCTGTGTTCAGTTTACTGTGGAAACTCATGATCTATTAAAAGCTGGATGTGGCAAAGTTGTGAAAACATCAGTTCTGAAGACTGATTGGAAAGTGGAGGAGAGAAATTATAAAAGGGCAGAAATAAAAGAAGTAGAATAAACAACATATATTTGATTTAAAAAATGAATGTTAAAAAGAAACATTCTTTTTTTTCTTCTGAATGTGCTTTTTAAAACTTTTTTAAAAATTTATTTTTTCTTCTTTAAGTTCTGGGGTACATGTGCAGAACGTGCAGGGTTGTTAATAGGTACGCAGCTGCCATGGTGATTTGCTGCATCCATCACCCCGTCATCTACATTAGGTATTTCTCCTAATGCTATCCCTCCCCAATCCCCCCACCCCCTGCTATCCCTTTCCTAGCTCCCCACCCACCAGCAGGCCCCTGTGTGTGCTGTTCCCCTCCCTGAAAAAGGAACATTCTAAACAAATTTCTATGATAAAGAAGAGCTTAAGAAAATTCCTAAAAAGAAACTGAAGAAAAGCATCAATATAAAAGAAACTATTGAATCTGCCTAACTGTTTTAGAGAATATTCAAGTGCTTGGTCCTCTAATTTAAAAGCACGATATATTCATTCTTGAGCTCTTGAAAACTACTGGACTCATGTTCTCAGGTCCTTGAGTGTCACACATTCAAATCCCACTTGGAACCAAGTGAGTATTTTTAAAGTGACGTTCTGGAAAACACACATAAGCTAAGTCACAACAAAAATCAAAACATATTCCCATGTCTCTTGGAGGTTTAAAACTGGTTATTCTGGCCTCTCATTGTTATGTTGTTGGAACGTAGTACTTATTCATGAGCCTCCAGAACCCCTTTCCCTTTTGAGGGTCAGTGAGAGGTTTTCACTGATGGGCATTTGCCAGTAAACCCCTTATTTCCTTCTTGGCAGCTTCCTTGTTGGGGACGATGGCAGGGTGTACGAAGGTGTTGGCTGGAACATCCAAGGCTTGCACACTCAGGGCTACAACAACGTCTCCCTGGGAATCGCCTTCTTTGGCAGTAAGAGAGGTAAGGGCCACTCCCCGCGGACCCTGTGCTGGAGAGTCATGTACACTCTCCTCCTCCACTCCCTAGGCTCCACTCTCGTCTCTTCACCCTACGTCATACTTATCTTCTCTGACGATCGCCCTTCTCTGGAAGTTCTTTTCCGCTTTGGATTCTGTGACATGCCTACTTTCTGTCCTCTTCCTCTTTACGGGTCTGCCCTCCTGTGATATTGCTGACGCCAGCACGGACGTTGCTTGAGCTCACAGTTATTGCCATCACTTCTGAAGTCTGAGGTTGTCTGACATAGATGCTGTGACTGCCAGAGGCAGGGAAGCCTGGCTCATCTCTTCTTCCAGTTTCTTCCATTGGCAGAAACGGACCTGAAGGCAGCAGGCAAGGACATCTGGAGTTGTAACTTGCAGGTTTCTAGCCCCCAGAAAAACAGAGGAAAGCAGAGAACAGGGATGGAGTTGAGAAATAATACATATGGAACCAGCACCTGCCAGCATCCTCATTTGACAGCTGGGGCTGGGTAACAGTGTTGCTCTCAGAGGTTTTCTGTGAGAATTATGAGTTAACAGATATACAGAGTCTACTGCATACCTGAGCAGGGGAGATAGGAGTAAATCCTGGTTGCCTTTTCTCCTGTGCCAGTGCATAGCTAACTCAGTCAGGTGGGCCTTCCTCTGCATGTATTTTTCACTGCCTTCCAGCTCTTTTGCCTAGAGATGGAGTGGATAAAGTCTTAGTTTGGCTCTTGGAAGAAGCTGTCAACTTTGGCTGCCGAGAGATCTAGGTAATTTCTTGCCTCTTAGGCCCTCTGTTCTGGCAACTGGGCCAGTTTCCCCTCTTTCAATCCAGTTATTCAGGCTCAAGTGGCCATATCATCCTCCCTTCAGCTGTCTAGTCCAGGTGGTTTCTTACTGACAGTTCTGTGCTCCTCCTTAAGGCAGCAGTCCCAGCCCCACTGCCTTCTCAGCTGCAGAGGGTCTGATCTCCTATGCCATCCAGAAGGGTCACCTGTCATCCATGTATATTCAGCCACTTCTTCTGAAAGAAGAGATCTGCCTGGACCCTCAACAACCAGTGATGCCCAGGAAAGGTAAGACCCTCCATGCCACCTCACCCTCCTTGTTGCCACCCAGCCATGTTTGGGAGTGCTTTTTTCCCTGTTAAACTCCATGGGATTCTGGGACCAAGAACTCATACCTAATTTGAGAGCTGTAAAATTCTGAGAGGGCATCTTCCTGGCATCCTCTCCATGCCATCAGAATGATATAGCCATGGTCTTTCTCTAAAAGCAAATACATATGTACACGGATTATCACTCAATCAATAAATATTTGCTGCATGGCAGGCACTGTTCTAAGTACTGAGCATACAGCTGTGAACAAAACAGATGAAACTCTTCACTTTCAGGAAGGTTGCACTTCACTGAGAAAAGGCAGAAAATGAACAAAACAACAAGTAAATACATATGATATTAGATGGCATAAAGGCTATGGAAAAAATAGAATGGGAATGGAGTGGGGTGAACTTGTATACATATTTGTGTCTATTATGTGGGGACATGAAAACATACATAAACACACATACCTTTCTAGACACAAAGACCAGCCAAACTCCAGCACAGTTACAGCTCAGAGAAGAACTTGCGTTCACAGATGATGCTGACATCAGAGTGCATATAAGAAAAAGCTAAGTAAGAAAAATAATGCACTATTCTGAAGCAAATAAGCAGCATCCTAAAACCAGTCAAATTAATAAGCACTACTGTGGACCTTTACTTTGGATCAATGATATTTTTTAAATTAGCTTCTTAAAATTGCAGATCTCTAAATAAAATGTTTCTTGCTTTTGGACAGCCACTATCTTCAATAGTGATAATTCCTTAATATTTGTACAGTTCTTTCTAGATTTCAAGTTGTTTCCGTGAATACATGTGATCAGTTCAGAGTCCACTGACTTCTGCATGAGCGGCCCTGTTACCTAAGCACACACACCTGCACACGTGTTTGCAATCCATGGTCTTTCAAAGACAATGACCATGCATGTATATAACCCACAGTCCTTCCCCTTCTGCTTGTACACTGATTTCTATAGGTATCAGGCCTGTAGATTTTTGCCCCAGCCCCTTGGCTCCAGCCATCTGACCCAGAAAATCTCCATCTAGACTTCCCCAGAATGCCACAGACGGTCTTACATTAGAATGTGCCTGTGGGTGCTGGAGGCCCGGGAGAAGCTGAGGAATAATCCAGCCTATAGTTAAGTGATTGCTCACAGGGAAGCAAAACCAAATTCCTATTTCCTTGGCTTTTCATCTAACCACAGTTTGTCCTAACATCATCAAACGATCTGCTTGGGAAGCCAGAGAGACACACTGCCCTAAAATGAACCTCCCGGCCAAATACGTTATCATCATCCACACCGCTGGCACAAGCTGCACTGTACGCACAGACTGCCAGACTGTCGTCCGAAATACACAGTCCTTTCACATGGACACACGGAACTTTTGTGACATCGGCTATCAGTAAGTGGGATCAACTCAAAGACAGCCCTCTATTTCTTCAGGACTGTAGGAAGGAGCGCTGTGAGAGGGAACCGATGTTTCCCGAACCCCTCCTTTGGGCTGGGTGCTTTCCATAACGCAACACATTTTATGTTTGCAAGACTGTGCTGAGGATCATTCAGAGCATAGCTAATGGTTAGTTACCTCGCTTGGGCATAGCTCTACAAGTGGTTGGGAAGATTCTGGAGAGAAGGCACTGGAAGCTAGTGACAAAGCAAGACGGTGACACCCTCAGGAAAGGACACGAAGGGTTGTGCCTTTTGTTTTTCTGGTGAAAAATTTTTTTAAAAATATATATGTAATCCCAGCACTTTGGGAGGCCGAGGCGGGTGGATCACGAGGTCAAGAGATCGAGACCATCCTGGTCATCATGGTGACACTCCGTCTCTACTAAAAATACAAAAAATTAGCTGGGCATGGTGGCACGTGCCTGTAATTCCAGCTACTCGGGAGGCTGAGGCAGGAGAACTGCCTGAACCCAGGAGGCGGAGGTTGCGGTGAGCTGAGATCGTGCCATTGCACTCCAGCCTGGGTAACAAGAGCGAAACTCCGTCTCAAAAAAAAAAATTAAATTAAATTTAAAAAATATATAAATATATATTTTTTTAATTGAGTTTTAGGTTTTGGGGTACCCAGGAAGAACATGCAAGATCGTTGCATAGGTACACACATGGCAATGTGGTTTGCTGCCTTCCTCCCCATCATCTGTATCTGGCATTTCTCCCCATGTTATCCCTCCCCAACCCCCCACCCCCCACTGTCCCTCCCCTAGTTCTGCTGACACAAGAACAGAAAATCAAACACTGCATGTTCTCACTCATAGGCAGTTGTTGAACAATGAGAACACGTGGACACAGGGAGGGGAGCATCACACACTGGGGTTGTGCCTTTTTTATGCAATCCCTTCTAACCTGTCAGAGACAAAGGCCTTGCTTACCCCTACCTCAGTCTGCCCAGCTCCAAACTCACTGTCTCCGATGTTAGAATCCTGCTATTCCTCTGGTGTTACTTACCACATTCTATGAACGTAGAAACTTTTAACCTCTCTGGGCCTCTTTTGTCTCCTCTCTACAACAGGGAAAATACTTTATCTGTTTGAAGATAGGGAGTGAGATCAAAATATTCTCTTTTGGTACCTCTAATGCCAGGTCTGTAATAAAGAAACACATTAAACTAACGGAGTAGAAAAGCTACTTGGAAGATGTCTTGGAATCTTCATAGGAAGGATTTAGGGCTAGAGTATAATATATTTCAATTATTCATCTGTGACTTAATCACAACATATTCCAAAGTCTCAGGTAAATGTGCTTTTGCAAATGCGTTGTTCTGGGCCTACTGTCTCTCTCCGTTTTAATTCCTGTTTTTTTTTTTTTTTTTTGAGACAGAGTCTTGCTCTGTTGCCAGGCGCCAGGCTAGAGTGCAGAGGTGCGATCTCGGCTCACTGCAACCTCTGTCTCCCGGGTTCAAGCAATTCTCCTGCCTCAGCCTCCCGAGTACCTGGGACCACAGGTGTGCGCTCCCACACTCAGCTAATTTTTGTAATGTTTAATAGAGACGGGGTTTCACCATGGTCTCTATCTGTTGACCTCATGATCTGCCCGCCTCGGCCTCCCAAAGTGCTGGGATTACAGGCGTGAGCCTCTGTGCCTGGCCTTAACTCCTGTTTTAAAAGCAGCCTTTGCAAACAGGAAGGAACTCTTGCTTCACTTTTCAGGATTTTCCATAGCTGTGCTATGGTTATTGAGCACAGGTAACAGGAAATGGACTATAAATCTGGAAATTCCACATGGAAAGTGCTAGAAGTTGAGGCAATGCCTGTTTTCCTCTTTCATTCAGTCTTTGGAGACGCGATCCCTGTTCCTTGACTTTTCAAAACCTGTTGTGATATCCTTCTCCTGCTCTAGTCTCATGACGTGTCATCTGTAACTCTGATGTGGACTGTAATCAGAACAAAGCACCCACTCACACATTATTTTCTAGCTTTTTAATCGATAGTTATTGGATAGCTACTATGTGCCTGGTATAGACAAGATATGTCAATCTAACAACAAACAGAGAGAGATTCTCCAAAGATAACGATTTTGGCCAGGCACGGTAGCTCATGTCTACAATCCTAGCACTTTAGGAGGCTGAGGCTGACAGATTGCTTCAGGTCAGGAGTTTGAGACCAGCCTGGGAAACATAGGGAGACCCTGTCTGTATAGAAAAACAGAAAAATTAGCTGGGTTTGGTCACATGCATCTGGAGTCATTCCCAGCTACTTGGAAGGCTGAAGTGGGAGGATCTCTTGAGCCTAGTAGTTTGAGGCTGCAGTGAACCATGGTATGACACTGCCCTTCAGCCTGAGCAGCAGAGTGAGACCCTGTCTGAAAAAACAAAAATGAAAGCAAAAAACAAAGATAATTAGTTTATTTGGGAGTGTGCAGGAAATTTGCAAATCTGGGATATGCACCCTATGGGAACCACAGGCATATCCAAAGAGGCTGAGGCTAGGGGAAGCTTTTAAAGGCAAGGGGAAAAGTGTAATTTGTTTTGAAATAAAGGAACACTGGCGAACATTGGTGCTTATCACAGGAGGCAGGAAGTGACACCACTTCATTCGTGGAGCCAGCGTATCGGGCAAGTGTTCCCCATTGGCCAGATGTCCTTGTGACTAGTAACAAGCTGCAGTTTCGAAAGCTTTTGGCAAAAGTTCTTGTTACAGGGATGAGTGCCTGAGAGTCCTTCAGAGAGTCTTTGTGCTAGTTCTTATTGTAGGCTTGTGTGCATGAGGGTCCTCCCTTCTCAACCTCCCAGCTTTATTTATTGTTGTTGGAATTTGACACACGTGACTCCATTTTGATTCTGACAACTTTCGATGATAGATATGACGAGTAACTACAATTCAAAGAGTTGAGCACTGTGATGGACACAGAACAGAATAATGTATAGGATGAGCCTCTAATCAAAACTTTGCAGGGGTGACTGGGGTCTGAGAAGGGCTTCTAGAGGGAGGAGTATCATCATTGGGACATGGAGAAGGAGGGGGAGTGGAGGTTATTCAGGCAAAGAAGGAGGAAGAATGTCTGGGTGAGGAGGAACAGCATTTGCCAGTGCCCAGGGTACAGACAGAGCACTACAAATAGATTTGAAAGAGAGGAGTGGTGAGCAGTACAGGTGGGAGGGCCCGTGGGGGCCACATTGCAGAGGGCTTCATAGTGGGCTCAGAGAGACCGACTCTATTTGAAAGGCAGCTGCAAACTATTTAGGAGGTCATGCCCTATGGTAGGATTTGTATCTTAGAAAAATCACTCTGGGTGCTACTTTAAGAATGGACTGGAAGAAGGCAAAACTCTGGCAAGAAGCTATTGCAGTGACCTGGTGACTTGGAGCCGTCGGTCTAGAGAGAAGTGAAGGAATTAGAAGCTGTGTAGGAGATACAATTGACAAGCTGTGACTAGTGACCAGCTGGGCTGAGTGAAGGGCGGAAGGCATTCAGGGTGTTGCCCAGTTTTCTAGCTGGAGAAATTTCAGAAGAAGGTGGGTTTGCCTGGACATGTTTTTGAAGTAGTACTTGAATCTGTGGGAATGATTGTGCAGGGCGAATACATTGAGAGAGAAAAGGATCGAGACCAGAGCGCAGAGGAGCACCACGTTTGAGGAAGGGAAGGCCGGTGGCAGAGGGGCCTGTGGGAGCAGCAGGGGGAGGAGACCCGGGAGGGGTGTGCTTGTGGAAGCCCCGGGAAGGGAACATTTTAAGAGAGTCATCAACAGGGTCAGTGTAGTCCAGAAGTAAAGTAAGTGTCCATTGTACTTCGGGCCAGGAAGCCACTGCTCACCTTAGAGGGGTCAGATGCAGTGGTGTGCTGGGAACTAAGGCCAGGTTGAAGTGGACTGTGGTGTTTTTTGTTTTTTCCTTACCCACATTGACACATAAGAGACGTCCACCAATATTGGATAAATGGGTGAAAGAAGGAACGAATGCTTGAAGGAGTGAAGTATTTAAATTCTGCTTCCCAGAGTGACTTTCCTCATTTTCTTTTCCCGATCCAAGCTTCCTGGTGGGCCAGGATGGCGGCGTGTATGAAGGGGTTGGATGGCACATCCAAGGCTCCCACACTTACGGATTCAACGATATTGCCCTAGGAATTGCCTTCATCGGCTACTTTGTAGGTAAGGGGTGAGCATGGGGCTAGAGGGGTGCTGGGGTTGGAGGCACCATGCCGCATGTCTGGGAAGCATGGGGGGAAAGGCAGCCCTGTGGTGTCTGGCAGTGTGAGTGGGACATTTTAGCTTTAAAGTGGACTCTCATTAGAGGATGTCACCAGGATACCCTTTCACACAGAGCATTTACCCCCAAATCCACCCATGCCCATGCCCAGCTCCATCTCACTTTATATCCAAGGCAAACATGGAGCAAGGGGGAAAAAGTCTTTCGCAAACTTCAGTGCTTTTATCGCTCAGTTGGCAAATGTGGCCATCTCTTGGTAGCCTTGGCAACAATTTGGGGAGCACCACTGCCCATTTGGGAAACCAGCGGGCGGCCTGGTGGTGCTGTATCTGCTTTGTACCTGCTCAGAAGTGTGCTGTGCTGCAGTCCTCCTCCAGAGCAGTTTTTAAACTTTCTGGAAGAAACTTTGGCACGGAGGCGTCAGAGAAAGCAATGACTTTGTTTTCTGTTTGTGTCTGGTTACAATTTACGCGAAAGTGTTGGCTATGGTGATGGCGGAATGGGGCAGGGTGGGGGAAGAGGGAAATTGGAATCTAGGTGCTTGTCCCTTCCCTGATCAAGAAACTTTGAGACCCTAACGACTGATGGGGAAAATGTGTTTTGCAGAAAAGCCTCCAAATGCTGCAGCGCTGGAGGCGGCCCAGGACCTGATCCAGTGTGCCGTGGTCGAGGGGTACCTGACTCCCAACTACCTGCTGATGGGCCACAGTGACGTGGTCAACATCCTGTCCCCTGGGCAGGCTTTGTACAACATCATCAGCACCTGGCCTCATTTCAAGCACTGAAGGAGGCCCTGCTCCCTCCGAGACTGCCCTCCCTCCCCTGCTGGGCCTCTCCTGCCCTCACCAGCCACATGGCTCAGCACCATGTGTTCCCCTCCCCTGCCAGCCCATCCTGTCCCTCCTTTCTCTGGTTAGCAGACTCACATCCTCTCCTGCCAGCATCCTCCAGGAGCCCCCAGGCCTTGCAGCTGCGCATTCACAGCCCTCCTGTCTCCTTACCTTCCTCTCCCCCAGGGCACCTACTTCCTCAGCCAGGCAAGACAATGAGCTGGTCCTTGTGGCATTTCTCTCTCTCCCTGCATCCCTCTGCCTGGTGAGCCTTCCCTGTTGTCTGCCTGGAAGCCCCCACCTTTTACCCCTTACTCGTGACCAGGTCAGCATGCCCATACCTCTTCTCTGCTCACACATGGACTGGTACATATTTGGATGCAGCCCTTTCTTAAGCGCTGTGATTGTTTATAGATGTGTCTGTCCTCTCCTCCGGGTTGTAAGTTTCTCCAAGGGAGGAATTGTGTTTTGTTCACATCTGTCCTCAGTACCTCATCAGTGTTTGGAGTTTAATAGGTTCTACAAATGTTTGTTAAAGAAAGAAATGAATAAATGAATGAGCGGACCCAGGTCCCTGTTCACCTTGCCAATTTTCTTTGGCACTTCCTCCCTGGGGCAGCCTTCCTGGATAGTGTCCCCATCCCATCAGCGTTCTCTTCGTTCCTGTTCCCTCCCAGTCCAAGGCTCAGAGCTGACTCTGGTCACCTGTCTGTAATGGTGACTGTATCGCTAAAGTCCCGAGTCCAGGTTCCCCAAGAGAACCCTGAAGGCAGGGAGCACGTGCTTTTTTAGGGTCGGGCCAGGGCTGTGTCCACACAAGCTGCCCAGTGCCTGCCACTTGTCGTTGCCTGGCCAGGCCCCACTGGGTGCTGGGCTGAGAGAGAGCCCAGAGCCCTGGTGCTCTGTAACCCTCCCTGCTTGAGTTCCTCTTGCCCAGAAGGAAGCTCCCTCTTTCAGACAGGGGCTTGAGGACTGTACTGCCGTTTCCTGGAAGCACGTGAGCTGGCTCTTGTTTTCACAGGTTTTAATCTGGAAACAAGGGAAGGTGTTGACAAAAAGAGTCAAACTAAAATATTTGAAGAGATTTATTCTAAGCCAAATATGAGTGAACATGGCCTGTGACACAGCCCCAGTAGATCCTGAGAACATGAGCCCAAGGTGGTCAGGCTACAGTTTGGTTTTATATCTTTTAGGGAGACATGAGACATCAATTGATACCTGTAAGATGTGTATTGATTTGGCTGGAAACCAAGCAGGTGGGCAGGTGGTAGGGAGGGATTCCAAGTCATAGGTGGATTCAAAGATTTTCTGTTTAGCAATTGGTTGAAAGAGTTTTTAATCTAAAGACCTTGAACCAATAGAAAGGAATGTCTGGGTGAAGTGGGATGTGGTGGGGGAGGAAGCTGGGGAGAAGGTGGGGAGGTGTTGTGGAGACCACGGTTTATCATGCGCATGAGGCCTCCAGGTAGCAGGCTTGAGAGCTCTTATCAGACCTAAAGGGTGCCAGACTCTTAGTCATTTCTCTCCTGGGTCAGGGAAAAGACCTGGAGAGGGAAGGGAATTCTCTACAGAATGGGAATTTTCCCACAAGAGACAGCACTACAGGGCCATTTCAAAATATGTCAAACAAGTAGTTTGGGGTAAAATACTTGCATTTCTTTCAGGGCCTGCCACCTGTCATGTTGGTATCTTACTGCAACAGTCTGTTTGGTTAGTCTTAAGATCTCTGTTTTAATGTTAATGCTGATTGGTTGTGCTTGAATTCCAAAGGGGGAAGGGTAATGAGCCATGTCCAACCCTCACTTCCCAACATGGCCTGGAATAGATTTTCAGGTTTACTTTGGAAAACCCTTGCCCAAGATGGGGGTCTGTCAGTCAGTTGGGGGGACTCAAATTTTATTTTTGGTTTACAGAGGGAAGGCGGAAGAAGGGGAGGTGTAAATAGAAGGAGCTAGAAACATGGGCTTTCTTCCCCCTGTGCATGTTTTGAGTATTGATACTGTCTTTGCCTCTAGAGTGTTTCACATCTTTCAAGGAGGCTTTAACAGCCTCATCTGTAGACGGCTCTGTGCTCTCAGAACTGTCCCTCTGAGCTCATTAGATTGATTCCATCCTTTTGTTATTTGCTCTTCGACATCCTGGGTGTGTAAGCAGGGGAAGAATGGTTTGTCTAGAGGTCACATAAGCCCAGGGAGACTCAGAACCCTTGCCCCATTTATACAACCAGAGGAAGGTGGCTCCATGAGAGCTCCTGTAGTGAGTGGTCTTCCTCCTGCAGTAAAAAATGACACGCCTGCCAGCCCCCTTCTTCTTGTGGAGGGGTGGGGGGCTGTAGGCACAGGCTTCCTAGAGGAACCTTCCCCAGCCGGGGTGAGTTTAACACCCCTGTGTGAGGGAAGCAGCCAAAGGGGTAGACTGAGATGCTGAGAAATAATATTTCATGAAAACGGTGTCCTTACAATTTCTTGGCCTTCCTTATGATCCTCCAAAACAGAGGGTCTCCTCCCTTTGATTTAAACACTATTTCCAGGCCTCAGGGACTCATTGGCCCCCCTCCCCAACTCCCATTCCTTATGGACTTTGGAAGGGACTGTAGACTCCCCATCTCTATCAGCACTCATGAAGGCCTCAAAACAACAATATTGGCTGGGCGCAGTGGCGCATGCCTGTAGTCCCAGCACTTTGAAGGCCAAGGTGGGTGGATCACCTGAGGTCAGGAGTTCAAATCCAGCCTGACCAACAAGGGGAAACCTCATCTCTTCTAAAAATACAAATATTAGCCAGGCGCGATGACAGAAGCCTGTAGTCCCAGCTACTCAGGAGGCTGAGACAGAATGGCTTGGACCCAGGAGGCAGGTTGCAGTGAGCTGAGATTGTGCCACTGTACCCCAGCCTGGACAATGGAGTGAAACTCCATCTCAAAAACAAACAATCTGTCTCAAAAACAAGCAAACAGAAACAAAGAAACAAATATTGCGTGGTCTGGATTATTGTTTTTCCCAAATAATCCACTTTTATCGATCTTAAACACACTAAGTAAAATCAGAGCACTCAACTGGCAAATGCTCTTTCAAGGCAAATTCAAGGCAGCTTATTCCAGGCAGTTTGCTGCTTCTGTGTCCTTTTATAGAGAAATTCTTCCCAGCTCCCCCTTAATCATTTAGAGAGAGGGCAGTGCTAACACCCACCTCAGAGGATTCTGGCGAGGATTAAATGAATGATCAGGTGTAAGGGTCTGAGAACCCGAGCCGAGCATTGAACAGCTGTTTCACTGGCGTCGCCTGAGGCATGTGATTGCTGTCTATTACTCCCGTGTGACTGTGGCAGGAAGGATGTGTCTTCGTGGGCACCAATCACAGCTGCCTGGGGAAATCTGAGCAGATTGTACTCAGACCTTGTGATGAGCAGGGAGGAACCAGACAGGCCTGCAAGGCAGGCGGCAGGTTTGAAGGAGCCCACGGTGAGGGAGGGGGCACAGCCCTTTCATGAACCCCTGCATTGTCAGGGTGGGAGGGGCCCAGAGCTCACCGACTCAGTGGTTATCCACCATTATAAGCTGGGAAAAAAGACTCCAAAGTTTTCTTTGGTTTCAGCATAGTGAATATTAACCTGGTTAAAGTCTCCCATTTCACAGAAAACTGAACCGGAGGGAGGTAGATGACCTGTTCAGGTTCACCCAGTGAGTTAAGTAGAGGAAGGAGCACCCAGATTCTGAGGCTGAGGCTCGGCATGATTCCTGCCACCCCTCTGCTAACATCATGGCATGGCCTCTCCATTCCCACTGAGTCAGCTAACAACACGGAGCATGCTGGTTAGAGGCGCCACAAGCTCCTTCCCACAGAACAAGCCCACGCAGCCTCGCACGCTGGGCTTCCCCAAGTTCCTGCCTTTGTCCGAACGCTCCCCCTCTCTTGACCCTTGACCTCTCCAGTGCCACCTCTTTTTTTTTTTTTTTTTTAACTGCTTTTCAAAGGCTCATTCTTCCAGAACCTGCTTCTCCAAACCAGAAATGGCCTCTCTCACCCCCAAGCGCCCGTGGACTTTGCCCCGGCCTGCAGTGTGTCTTTGCTGCTCGCGTGCCTTCTCTCTGCCCGCCTGGACTCCCCTGGCTCTGTGTCCTGGACAAGCACAGGGTCTGGCATGCTGCTGGGGCCACCTAAGCGTCTGTGGGAGGGCAGGCAGGGTGAGGTGGGCAGAGGCAGTGTCCCCCTCAGCTGGTCTCTGACGCTTGTCGCAGAGTGGAAAATCCTGGTGTCTCCACTGCTGAGCCTCGGGCAGATTTCTCACAGGGAACTCCTCTTAAGGCCAGGCCATCCTTCGCCCTTACCCTCAGGCGGCTTCCCCTCCGCTGGTGAGATCTGGGGGAGACATCCTGTCTTCTCCAGCACCAATGCCCTCCACCCCACCCCTGTGGAGGCTCCTGGGACCCCTCACTGTGCTCCCCGAAGCCTGTGGGTGGGGGGAGGGGGGCAAGGTTTGGGAAGGGCGTGGGCTGCAGCTGCTCCCTGGCTGCGGCTCGCTTAGGAACATCTTTCCCCCGAGCTTCCTGCCACCCCTGCCCATGCTTCCTGGGCTCTTCCTCTCAGCCCACGTCGTGGGCCTTCTCCTTTCTACCATTGCGTCTCGTGTCTGTCTGTGCCTCTCTCCGCTCCCTCTCGTGCTGCCTGTCTCTTCATGCTCATTTTCCGTCTGTCTGCCCTTCTGCTCCTGTCCGTCCCTGTCTTTATTCTTTCTCTTCTCTTTCGCCAACATCTAGAATACGGCAGTGTGAAAGGATTGGGGGGAAGTGGGCCTGAGACTCAAATCATCTCCACGCTGTGCCCTGAAAAATCATCTCCACACCCTGCCCCAGGGCTGTGGGGGTGCTGGGAGTGGGAGGAGAGGGTCAGAAGGCCAGGGGAAGGGTGGCTCTGGGGAAGGTATGCATTTGGGAGCCAGACTGAGCACATCCAGTATGTTTCTGGCCCAGCAGGTTCTGCCAGACAGGCGTTAATTAGAGCCCGGCCCTGGAAGAGGGGAAGGTGTTATTAGGTGGAAGGACTGGTGGGCAGGGGTGGAGCTCCCAGGAGCTGTGACAGTGACCTTTTGGGAATTTTCCATAGTAGGCTGGAGTGAGAAGTGTCACCCCATGGGTGGGGAGCTGGGGCTCCCTCTCAGAGTGGCTGAGAGCCCTCTGGTACCCAGAAGGGAAGCAACTGCCTGCCTGGGAGGGGAGCTGGGGAGTTTCCTCCTCTCTCTCCAGTGCTCAGCTCCTGTGAGTTCCCCAAATTAGGATTTTCCTCCACTGTCTTCCTGGGTACTGTGTTCATTTGTGAACACTTACTTATGTATTCTTCTCTCTCTGTGGCTATACATATTTTAATCATCTGAGTTTCTCACCAGATTATAAGCTAGGAGCCATGTTTAGCACACCCATACTACATACCTGGTCCTGGTGTGTAGCAGGTGCTCTGTCAGCATTTTGGACAGGCTGAGCCTTGGGTCTGGGGAACATGTGCCATGATGGTCCGTTGACATGTCTCGGGGAAGAGGCCAAGAGCAGTGGCTTTGTCTGGGTCTGTCCCCCCTCAGCTCCAACTGGGGTGAGGATGGGGGAAGCGCCCAGTGTGTAGTGATGAAGGGGTGAGAAGGAAACTGGCCCGAGATGAAACCAGATTCTAGCAGACCTACAGAGCAGATACCCGTAAGTGGATAATTGAGAGGGGTGAGGGCCTAATGACAATTGATTGTCCTTTCTGCTTGCAGACTCTGTGCTAGGCCCATGGTATATGGAATTTCATCTAATCCTCAAGACAGCTCTCTAGGGCAGATACTGCTATTCCTATGTGACGGGTGAAGAAACGGAGGCTCAGCTTGGAGAGATTAAGTTACTTCCTTAAGGTCGCATAGCTGGTGCCTGTCAGTGCTGAGCCGCGTTTCTGTTCCTTTGCCCATACCACACTGGCTGTAGTCACTTCCATTCCTTTTACAGTTGGTGACTGGCAGAAGACAAAATTCCAGGGATTTCCTGACTCAGAGTTCACTGGAGTTCACTTCCCTTGATCTAACAGCATTCTTCAATTAGTAGGTGGTACATGTAAAACCCTCTGTAAAGGCTGTAGCTCTGGATTTATGTGATAATAACAACCCTGGCCGTTGCAATGCAGCCCAAGATTGCTTTACCTGTGTGGCCACGGCATCATGCTGTGAGCCTCCACTTCCTCATGACTGCTCTTAACCCACCTCTCACGCCTTCCTGCCCTTACCAGGCCTGTTTTTCAACCCAACTGCAAGACTCCGGTTTGTCTTGATTTAGTGTCATATTACTGGTGTCCCTTTAGTTCACATCTGTTGAAATCTTTTTAATTTTGATGTTGTCATCCTCTATGAGTCACTGCTCACTTCATCGTCAGCTTTTTTTTTTGAGACGGAGTTTTGCTCTTGTTACCCAGGCTGGAGTGCAATGGCACGATCTCAGCTCACCGCAACCTCTGCTTCCTGGGTTCAGGCAATTCTCCTGCCTCAGTCTCCTGAGTAGCTGGGATTACAGGCACACGCCACCATGCCCAGCTAATTTTTTGTATTTTTAGTAGAGACTGGGTTTCACCACGTTGACCAAGATGGTCTCGATATCTTG
>CAUYOR010059725.1:0-35740 GCA_963573925.1 Callimico goeldii | reverse complement strand
AAAAAAAAAAAAAGAAAAGAAGCCGAGATCTGGGTGCTGGGTTCACTCATTGCTTCTGGGGCATTTTTAATAGATTTTTGATCCTCTGCTTCCTGTACCCAATCTTTGGGATTGTGGGGAGGGGAGGAGAGAGCAACTTTGGGACCTCTTAGAGACAGATGAGTTGGAAGAACTCTGTCCATGTTTTCTCCCTGTCACTTAAACTATTAAATACCACCATAAACATTCTAAATACCATGTTTACAGTAGTAACTGCATTACAGCGGTATTGGCAAAATCTTAGTTTTCTTTTCAGGGTAATAGATATATGAAAAATAGATTTGATTTACTTCCTCCAAGAGCAGCTTAATCTCTAAGAATTTGAACGAAACCTCTTTGGTTTAAGAATTTAGTTAGAGAGGATTATTTTGGTGGCGGAGGGAGGGGCGAAGGTGTCTTTCAGCATTGGAATTGCTGAAAGGGATTGTAGGCAACTCCTTGAATTGGTAAAAGTTCAGATGGAAATTCTACTGGCAAGCCTCTTGAAATGTATGGGGCTGTTGACTTATTTTGATCTGTTTATTGAGCTTTGTTTTTCCTTTTATAATGGAAAATTTCAAACATACACGCAAGTAGAGTGAAGTAGTATAGTGGACCCTCACATTCCCATCACCCAGCATCCACAGTATTTTAACTTATGTTCCATCTGTTTCACCTTTACTCTTCCTTCTGCCCTGGCCCTTGTTTTGACATTAATTTCAGTGACAGATCAATGCAGCAGAAAATGCTTCAGGAAGAAGTTAGGGTGTTTTTATAAAACAGGATGGCTTGCTTGAAGATCACCTATGTGTTTGAGAAATGTAGATTTCTGGGTCCCAAACTAACCAACTGAATCAGAATGCTGAAGGTTGGGCTGGAAGTCTGCATTTACAATAGTTTTCTGGTTATTTCTTCTCTTGTCCCCTCACTGCCACAACATACATGTTTTATCTTCTACATACAAAATAATAGTTATTTACTGGAAATCTGTTGACTTGTGTAACTAGTGAGAATCAAGAAAAGAAGGAAAACATTAAATTCAATTAAAAACTTCAGATTTTAAAATGAATAACAACACCTGAAATCTGAAGAACTCACTCATCCTGAGCACCGTGTGTAAATATTGTTCTGAAGAATCTTCCTGTGGGTACATATGCTATCACTACAAAGGAATTCAGGCACTCCAGGGCAGAACACAGTTAAAGCTCGAAATAAGGTTTTTTTTTTTTTTTTTTTTTAATTTCACCTCCTTCTCTGGATGTCTGTATGAATAATAGCCTCTTTACATTTTCTGACTATCCTGTATATATTAGGAAAAACAGTGAGCAGGTAGTCTGACAATCAGATGCTGGCACCGTGAGCTGAGAACTTCGGTGCCATTCCTGGACCACCAGGCATTAGCTCACTGCAACTAGAGTCAGGGTGGCAGTTAACTTGCAGGGAAATTTGGAGAGCAGGTATAAATACCATGACATTCTTAATTCCCTGGGTGATAAACGTGTGTGCTGTAACATGAGAACCCCAAATTCATGATCTATACAGTAACTTGCAGGGTGTTTTGTTTTTCTAAGTTAATATGTTAATAAAATAAACTTTAAAAAAGTTTATTTTTCTAAGCTAACTTATTTAGATGTATCTTAGGATTTGTAGCTTATTTCATGGTTTTAATAGGTACTTTTTTTTTAAGCTGTTTGTTGTTATGTTTTGATATATTTGCTGTGGATGATCTGTACAAAATTTTCTCATGATGAGCTAATAAAAGTTAACTGTCTCTGAAGCTGCTACATTATAATGATTGTATAATCATCAGTTGGGTTTGATTAAAACACCACAGGCTTTGTACTAGTACAGACTATTTTTTTGGCAACATGTATGCCTTGGGTGGGAGAAAAGAATTTAGTTACAAACATCTATGATAGCGATTTTTGAGAGAGGAGCTGCTCTTATTTAAAAGTGAAACCACTATAATTTTAAAAGGCTCATGCCTTTTTTTCCCCCTTTTGGCTCATAGTCACAGTCAATCCCAAAACTTTGTTTTTTTCTTTTTTTGATACACTGAACAAGGAACTTGAGTTTGACATGGTATAATTCCAACCTTTAATTATAGGAAGTAAAGCTCCAAGACATCTTGGACTTAGAAGATAAAGGAGGAGAAGTTTGCAGTCATTTTGCACATTTAAAATATCTGTTTTAACCAACTAGTAAGTATAAAATTTTGTAGTTTCAGCTTTTTACTGCAAAACTAAAGTGTTGTGATCTATTGGTGGCCTCTCAGATTACCCACTAAATTTAAAGTATTTTTCTCATTACAGATTCTTCTCAGAACCCTCAATAAATTAAACTTGTGACTTTTTTTTTTTTTGAGATGGAGTCTCACCGTCGCCCAGGCTGAAGTGCAGTGGCATGATCTCGTCTCACTGCAACCTCCGCCTCTTAGGTTCAAGCGATTCTTCTGCCTCAGCCTCCTGAGTAGCTGGGATTACAGGTGTGTGCCACCACACCTGGCTACTTTTTTGTATCTTTAGTAGAGATGGGGTTTCACCATGTTGGCTAGGCTGGTCTGTAACTCCTGACCTCAGATGATCCACCCACCTTGGCCCCCCAAAGTGCTGGGATTACAGGCATGAACCACCACGCATCGCTGTGCCTCTTTCAAGAGGAAAAAAATATCCTGTCCCTATTCCTACCTGGCAGCTTGTTCCTGTAGAAGGGTTCCCTATCTATAGGCAGCAGCGGTTGCTTCCCCAGATCCAGCAGAGCCCCACTTGACTCTTACCTCAGACTGTTATTAAAATGCAACACCCAGACACTGATTGCTGGTAAGGCCCTGAAAAATAACCAACCTACCAAAATAGCCCCCTGGGAACACTCTTCGAGAGGCCTGCCACAGTAGTACAATCCAGGAATCTGTCATCTAACTTAGTTTTCTGTATTGAAAAGAAAATTAACTTTAATAATGATCTGATCACCATTGTTAATCCTATATACATTCAGTAGACCTAGAAAATTTTGGAACCATAAATCCTTGTCTGTAGAATTTTATAGCTGAGATGCCAGTTTTACAGATGAAGGAACTGAGGCCCAGAGAAGTTGATCAGCGAAGTCAGTCCCGCACCACCAGTTAAGGGTAGATTGAAGAGTGAGGGGTCCTAAGACCAGGCTACCCGTTCACCCCGGTGAACCGAGTTATGCTTTAAAGAACCTCCGTAGTGCAGCACACACACACACACACACACACACACACACACACACACGGAGCAGATTCAAGAGTGAGGGGTCCTAAGTCTAGGCTACCTGTTCACCCCAGTGAACCAAGTTGTGCTTTAAAGAACCTCTGTAGTACAACACACACACACACACACACACACACACACACTCACACACTCACACACACGGAGACCAACTCCAGCCATTTCTCTGGATAGTTTTCTGTTTACTCTCTGAAAGTACTGGGATAAAGTTTTAAACTATTTATCTTAAGATTGACTCAAAGTACTAAAGAAAATTCCATATTGAAATTTAGGAAACAAAAGTGCTAGCTTCCATAATTAGGCTGAAAAAAAAATCACATTCATATTGTTTTTAAATTTGTGCCAGACATGGTGGCTCAGGACTGTAATACCAGGACTTTGGGAGGCTGAGGTGGCTGGATCGCTTGAGGCCAGGAGTTCAAGACCAGCCTGGGCAACAAGGCAAGACCCAGACTCTACAAAATTTTTTTAAAAAATTAGCTGAGCATGGTGATGTGCACCTGTGGTCATAGCTACTCAAGAGGCTGAGGTGGGAGGATTGCTTGAGACTAGAAGGTTGAAGCTGCTGTGAGCTGTGATTATACCACTGCACTCCAGCCTGGGTGGCAGAGCCAGACCCTGTCAAGACCCTGTCTTGGGGGAAACAGCTGTTTAGTTTCCACCTATGAGATGACATTGTACTGTTTAATTAAAGGTATAAAAATATTTTTTGGCTTTTAAGAAATGTAATCGTAAACTTGTAAGCATTCATTTGTAAACGTAGAAGATACTTTAAACATCACCATGTGAAGGTCTAGACTCCTTTTGTGAAGGTCTGGACTCCTTTTTTTCTTTCCAATTTTTATTTTAGGTTCAGAGGGTACATGTGCAGGTTTGTCACATGGTAAATTGCATGTCATAGGGGTTTGGTGTACAGATAATTTTGTCATGCAGACAGTCAGCATAGTGCCCCATAGTCAATTTCTCAGTCCTCATTCTCCTCCAACCCTGGATGCTTTTAGGAATCTACCTACTGCTGTAGATCCCAAGAATAATGCTCATTGGCAGATATTTTGTATATCCTTTCAAGAGTCATGGACAGGTATTTTAAAAAGTGTGTGGAGCAGTTGACAGACATCATTTTTTTCCTCTTCTTTCTGTGAGCTCTTTAAAATAATCTTTGTGCTCCATGCCTCTCATCCCACCCTTCCCTGGCAGCCGCAGCATCCCTCACTCATGTCCTTTGTTTCCTGCTGTTGGACCTTTGCCCTCAGCTTATATAATAAATAACAGCTCCGTGTATATATCAACATGGCATGTGTGTGTGTGTTTGAAACTGGGTCTCACTCTGTCCCCCAGGCTGGAGCGCGGTGGTGCAGTCATGGCTCCCTGCAGCCTCAACCTCCTGGGCTCAGACAATCCTCTTGCCTCAGCTTCCCGAGTAATTGGGACTACAGGTGCATGCCACCATGCCTGGCTAATTTATTTTTTAATATTTTGTAGGGTTGGGGTCTGGCTATGTTGCCTAGGCTGGTCTTGAAGTCCTGGCCTCAAATGATCCTCCCACCTTGCCTCCCACAGTGCTGGGATTATAGGCTTGAGCCACTGTACCTGGCCTCCACAACACTTTTAAACATGCTTTTCTCCCCTGCCTTCCATGGTAACGTGCCTGCCTGTTGCCGCCGAAACATTCTCTTGCCTGTTTCCTACTCAGCTCTCTTTCTTCCTGTCCCCTCCATTAAATGTTGTTTCTTATCTCCTTGGTTCTCTCTTTTTTTTTCGCTCCGCCTTTATTTATTTTGTAAATTTGTCGAATGATGCATGTAAATGGTTTTAAAAAATTAAATATTTTTCCAGGGTTTATCATAAAAATAGGGAGTCCCTGTCCTGTCCCATTCCTCCCCATCCCTACTGCTGGCTCCCAGTGTCAGTGTCCTGCAGCTCTTTTAGCCACATTGCGGGATCATGTGCTAGTAGCACTGTTTGTTGGTTTAATCAGATCCTGAGTTTCTACTATGCACAACAAGAATTTATATATTCACACACACATACGTGAGTACACCCTTCTTCTCAACACAGTCACTCAGTCTTTTCTGTTAAATCACTATTTATATTTTTATGACTGCAAATATTATTTGCAACTGACCCTATAGTGTTTGTGATTATTACATTTCTTTTACATCATTTATTAGTTTTTTTGTGAACACATCATTAATTCGTCCCATGCTTCTCGGCAGGAGCTTAAGTCTCCTCTCCGTGTGTTTGGCTGTTGTGTCCTGGAACCCTTGTGCCCTATGCGAGTCTTGCAGTGGTGTGTCTGTGGCCGCTGTCCAGCCTATTGAGAGGTCTGAAGCTTTTCCGACTTCCTCTGTGTCTAGATTCTGAACAGTTGTAAAACTGTGCCTTGGTATGAGTCTCTTTACGTTCATTTCATTAATCAACATGGATACACAGTGGGCCCTTTGAACCTTGAAAGTGTGTGCTTTCGTTCTGGAAAATTTTCATATCTACACACACACACACAGAGACATACATATGTGTATATATGCACACACTTTTTGGGAAGAATTGTCTTCTTTCTCTTTGTTCTTTCCATCTAAAGCTTCTATCAGCAAATTGTTGGATGTTTTAGAATGAGCTTCTACTTCTGTTGATTTTTTTTTGTCTGTTTTCTGCTATATGCAAGTATTTTGCTCAGTTTCATTTAACTTCCTGGAGGCTCCCTCCCCCTATATTTTAAATAGCATCTTTCTTCTCATGAGTATACTGTCTCTTCTGGTTTCTGAGAATGTTACAGTTGTTGTTTTTATTATTTTTTAACCCCTGCATTGTCTCTTTCCCTCAGGTTCCTTTGGATCTGTTTGGATTGGGCACTGTCTTTTACCCAAGAGGTTTTTCAAATGTCAGGTGGTACTCGAAGTCTGTTCCTGTTTCAGAGAAGGGAGTTAATAAATAGATTGGAGGTGTCCTCCATGCCCCTTTTCCTTCCAGCTTTGCCTCACATCTGTCAGTAAGTCCTGGCTCCACCTGCTTTTGTCCCCTACCTGTCATGGAGAGGCAAGAGCTTGAACTCTGAGCCTCACCATGTAGTATCTGACCTTGGAGAAGTTACTTTGCCTCTTCATTGCTCCGTTTCTTCGTTTTAAAATGGGGTTCATCAGGCACGGTGGCTCATGACTGTATCCCAGCACTTTGGGAGGACAGGGCGGGGAGAATCACTGGAGGCCAGGAGTTTGAGACAAGCTTGGGCAACATAGTGAGACTCCATCTCTACAAAATAATTTAAAAAAATTAACCAAGGACGGTGGCCCATGCCTGTCATTTCAGCAGTTTGGGAGGCCAAGGTAAGAGGATCATTTGAGGCCAAGAGATAGAGACCAGCCTGGGCAATATAGTGAGACCCTATCTCTATAAAATATGAAAAATTTATCTGGGCCTTGTGGTACATACCTGTAGTCCCAGCTACTTGGGAGAGGAAGTTTGCTTGAGCCCAGGAGTTCAAAGCTGCAGTGACCTACCATCATACCACTGACTCCAGCCTGGGTGATAGAGCAAGACTGTCTCTAAAAAAAAACCAAATAAAGTAACATAAAATGGGGCTAATGATACTACCTACCTCAAAGAGTTGTTATGGAATTGGAAGAGTTTAGGATACTGCCTGGAACATTGTAGCCACCATGTAAATATTGACTATTTTTATAATCCTCCTGGGACCAAATCACTATCATTTGTTGCATGAGTTAGTTGTAATAGCAGAAATATGTTCCCTGGTCATTCCATGTAAGATAACAGTCTCCCCAGTCCCTTGTTTTATTTTTCAATATTGGGACTTTGCTTTTTTTTTTTTTTTACTTCTATATTCTCAGAACCTATAGCAGCATCTGTCTTATCAAAGATGCTTAGTAAATGTTTGTTGAATGAATGAATGTGTTAGATGTGGCTTTCTAACTGGTGGGCTTCACAGTAGGGTGACTGCACAGCCATTTCAGTAGGTGACACCCCTGTCCCGTAACCCTCTTAACTATCTGGAGGTCTTTTATCTTGGTCTGGATACCTGAGTATCTGGAAGCACCTAATTACATACTGAATTGTCTTTGGGCTTATTTTTCTGTATGACATAAAGACATCCAGTTGCAGCATTATCAACAGGAAACAGTCAATGATCTTGCCTTTGTGCCATAGAACCTTCTCAAGGTCACAGTTGTAAGCAGTTTCTGGCTTAGTTTTGAAGATAGTACTTAAAAATTAAAACTTCATCGTAGAGAATTTTGAACATACACAGAAGTAGAGAGAAGAGTGTAATGAATTCTGTCTCCCCAAACCCATGTTCAGCTGTCTCTCGCGGCCAGTCCTGCTGCAACACCACCACCATGTACTTTCTCTCTAAGAGAGAACTTTGAAGGACATATTGCCTAAGATCTCATTTCAGTTATATTCGCAAGAACTTAGGCTTTAGGAAGCTAGAAGGGCTCTGAGAACACAGAGCAACAATCAAGGGATTGTTGGAGATTTTAAATAAAAAGTAGACATGTTTTTCTAGGCTATTTAAGGTCTGGTCTCCATGGGAAATAAGGAGCGGACATTTAGGGTGCCTCTTCATCCTTTGGGCTGTGTTGTACAGAAGTAGGATTGGCTAAGGGTTGTGAATCTAGTACTGCCAGTGGCTTGGCCGCACATCTCTGTAGATTTCCATGGGAAGTTGTGTGGCAAAGCAGAATATCCTTCCCCTAGACGTTGGTGGTCCACTGAAGGGATAGTTGTGGGGGTGCAGCCCTGGGAACCTGGCTGTGTGTCTCTCCTTCCAGGACTAGATGCTTCCTGTTCCTGCATCGGCTTCCTGGACTGTGGAACCACTGTTCAAAGCTGTTACAAATGTGGAAGTGCTGTGGATGACTCCACAACATAGCTATGCCAACAGCTTAACTGAGACTCCAGTTCACGGGATATCCAGCCCATCATTTCTTGGGGTGTGGGGACCCAGTGGTCCCGCAGAAGTCATTCAAGCCCGACATTCTTTTGGCCACACCGTGCTGCCTTAGATGAGCTTTTCTATGGTAGTCTCCATCCTAGTTAGTGTTTTAAAACAGGAATGAAATGACTCTTTGATAACAAATTTTAGTGGAATAGGCCGAGAGAAACCAGCAGCTTTGTATAAAATGATCTCATTCATAGGTATTTAATTAGCACTCAAATTATATAACCTTTCTGGAAGTGTGAGAGAGCAGTTGGGCTGGCTGACCTTGAAAATCACTTTTGGGCAAGAGGAACACTTCCCTGTCTGTGATGAGCACACAGTACGATCTGTTTTTCTAGGCTGTTGATATTCAGGCTTAGGGGTCTTTGTGGAATCTCTGATTCATCAACTGGATCATCAGTGCATTATTTTCTGTTCTGTGTAGTTGAGTAGATTTAGTGCCATGCTTCATTTCCCGTTTTCTTTCTGATATTAGAATATCTTAGGGAGATTCTAGGTTATTTAATGTTCTTATAAATAGATGTATTGTTAAATTATGGCAAGGAAAACATTTTGTGACTTAAAATTCTGTGTACAGGAAACCTTGATGATAGATGGGTTCGTAAGTTTCAGGTGTTAAATAAAAATATGTGATCTGCAATAATTGATTGTTCACATTTTTTTCCCCAAGTAGTGTGATGATGATTCATTTTATTAAGTCTCTGGGCTACAGTGCTACTTGTCAGGGTGTTGGAAGAGGAAGGCAGATGTAGAGGTCCTAATGTGCTAAGAGAACAAGGCCCAAATGACGTTTCTTAAAGATGGACTTTATGTGGACCATTTGGAAGGTTGGGGCCCTGAGCTTCCCTCAGTTCTATGAGTTTTCTTTGTCTAAGTAGCCACCAAAGTGGGCACAGAATTCTGTTATGCAAATTGCTGAGGTGAGAGGGTCGGGCAAAACAGAAAACAGGCAAGATGTGTGAGGACCTGAGCCTTGCTGTACACTTGCTTTCCCAGTGAGAAGGCAGGATGCCCTCATGCTCATGCCTGTGCTGTCAAGGACAGCCTCATGCCTACCTGCCAGGGGTACTGGCTTTCTTTAATTAATATGCTGACCAATTGATTGTATATGTTAAGATAACTAAAGGAGTGGAATTGGAGTGTTCCTAACACAAAGAAATGATTGATGCTTGAGGTGGCGGATACCCCAAATGCCCTGATGTGGTTATTACACTTCATATCCCTGTATCAAAGCATCACACATATGCCATAAATATATACACCTATTTTTACCCTTAAAAACTTAAAAGGGTGAAAAGATGAGTAAATTGACACAGTGCTAGGGGCTGAGTTGTACAGCTGCAGGTACCTCAGACTGTGACTAAATTTGGAGATAGGGCTTTTAAATAGGTGAATAAGTTAAGATGAAGCCCTAAGGGCGGGCCCTAGTCCATTCTGACTGGTGTCCTTCTAAAAAGGGGAAACTTAGGTACACACAGAGACACCAGGGATGCACATAGAAGAAAGACCTTTGAGAAGGCAGGGAGAAGGCGGCTGTCCGCAGCCAAGGAGAGAGGCCTCAGGAGAAACCAGCCCTGCCGACACCTGGTCTTGGACTTCTAGACTCTAGAAATATGAGAAAGTCAAGTTCTGTTGTTTAAGCCCCAGTCTGTATTATTTTGTTTTACCAGCCCTAGCAAACTAACACATGCAGTGTTCAGACCAAAACACATTTAAATCACATCTTAGATGGCACCAGTTAAGATTCCCGTTTTGTTCCTAAACGAATGTTGGTGTAGGGGTCCAAGGGCTGTGGCTCTGCCCGTGTGTGGGGCTTTCTTCTCAGTCCTGCACCTCTGGGGGCTCCCTGGGGAAGAGGGTGCCTTTGAAAGTCTCACTTTGCTAGCACTGAGTAGAATGCTCTGATGGCTTCCAGGGAGATGAGGCTATGCAAGAATGTGGTGCGTGTGGATAAACACCCATTTTTGAGAGAGAACATAAATTGGAGGAAATCCACTTTTTGAGAGAATGTATTTTTTAATAAAATACCTTAGTTATGCAGCTGAAGGAAATTGGGTACGTTTGTGGGAGTTCTTGGAGACCTGGGGAATAAGCGGTTCGCCACCCCAATACAATGTATGCTAATAGTGGAAAAACAGTGCCAAGTAAGAGTGTAAAATTACTGAAGGAGTGCTTCTCTTATAATCTTATTTGTTTGACCCTGAAAACATAAGTTTATTATTTTTTTTTGAGAGAGTCTAATTCTGTCACACAGGCTGCCACCCAAGCTGTAGTGCAATGGCATGATCACGGACCACTGCAGCCTCAACATCCCAGGCTCAAGCCATCCTCCTACCACAGCCTCTTGAGTAGCTGGGACCACAGGCTCATGCCACCATGCCCAGCTATTTTTTAATATTTTTTTTGTAGAGATCCAGGCTGGTTTTGAACTCCTGAGCTCAAGCAATTCACTTGCCTCAGCCTCCCAAAGCACAGGGATTACAGGTGTGAGTTGCTGTACATGGGCCATAAGTTTATTGATTTTTGTTTTGTTTTGTTTTGTTTTGTTTGGAGATAGAGTCTCACTCTGCTGCCCAGGCTGGAGTACAGTGATATGATTGTAGCTTATTTCAGCCTTTACCTCCTGGGCTTAGGTGAGCGTCCTGCCTCAACCTCCCAAGTACACACTACAGGTGTGTGACTATACTTGGCTAATTTTCCACATTTTGTGTAGAGATGATGTCTTACTATGTTGCCCAGACTGGTCTTGAACTCCTGCACTCAAGTGATCCTCCTACCTCAGCCTCCCAAAGCACTAGCACTGGGATTACAGGCGTGAGCTGTTGTGCTTAGCCCATAAGTTTATTCTGTGATCCCCTAAGTTGGTTATTGTTTCTTTCTGTTTTTTTTTTTTTTTTTTTTTTAATCCTGTATGGTTAGCTTTCCTGTATTCCCTTCCTTGCTTATTTTCCCTCACTTGCTCATGCCCCTTCATTGCTCTCTCTCTCACTTTTTTCTCTTTTTCCTTACCCCCGACTTCTACCTGAATGCTAGGTGCTGGGCCAGGCTCTAAGGAGTCATTGGTGGATTATACAAGCCCGGCCCATGACACCATTCATCATGCAGTCTAGTAGGGAAGGCATATGGGTATTTACAACATGGACAGATTCCATGGGGCGATGCAGGGTAATTGGGGGTGGACAGGCAGGTACTCCATCCATGGGCTTCAAGGATGGTTTCTGAGTTGAGCTCTGGTGGACAGGGATGAATGGGTTGGGCGGGGTGGTGTCATGGTAGCGTCTCTGGGTAGGGGAAGATAGGTGAATGAAGTGGCAGAAGATCCATCTGGAAGGAGGGAGAGAGGGTCATTGTAGCTTGTGGTAGAGAGCTGGGGAGGAGTGATGGGGGTCGGGGCTGGAGAGCTCAGGAGTAACCAGGCAATGATGGATGCTGAAACCTTTTTAAGGAGTTTTGACATTAGGTTAAAGATTGTGAGAAGCCTGGGGTACAAAATTCAACAAGTAGGAAAGGATATAGCACCTCTGACTGTTGTCCCCCAGCCACTTCATTTCCATCCTTGCAGGCAACTGCTGTTGACAGGTGCACCTACTGGTCTCTGGCTCATCTTTGTTTTTCCTTGTTTTCATTTAAGCATCTATCCTAGAGATGGGTTGGATTGTGTTCCCCCCAAATTCATGTGTGGAAACCAGTGCCTCAGAATGTGACCCTGTTTGGAGAGAGGGTCTTTATGGGGATGATCAAGTGAAAATGAAGTCATGAGGGTGGGCCCTAATCCAGAGTGACTGCTGTCCTTATATATATAAGAAGGGAGAATTTGGACACGGACATACGTAGAGGGGAGATGATGGGAAGAGACTTAGGGAAACGGCAGTGAGCTACCAGAAGCAAGGAGAGGCCTGGAATAGATACTGCCACCACAGCCCTCGAAGGAACCAGTCCTGCTGACACCTTGATCTTGGACTTGTAGCTTCCAAAACAGAATAAATTTTGGTCATTTGAGTCATGGCAGCCCTTGCACATGAATGCCCTTATCAAGAGTAGACAAGAATATGGATTATAAATTATGGTATCTGTTTTTTTATTTAAACTTTCTATTTAATGCATGGGAAAAATTATTTAATAAATGAAAGCTTCAAGCATGCAAGACATAGATACTGTAATGAATTCCCACACAGCTTCCACCCAGCCTGAATTAGCTGCGGTCCATCTTTCTTCATGCTGCCTCCGTCCACTTCCTCTATGCCTTGTGCTGTTTGGAAGCAAATTCCAGACATCATTAAGTAGGTCACTGTCTCCAAAAAATAAGGACTACATTTAAAAACAGCCACATGACCATTATCACTCCTAGGAGAAATGAATTGCATTTTCTTAATATGGTCAGTTATTTATTCAGTGTTCAGATTTCTGATAGCCTGAAATGTCATAAGTTTTAAAATAGGTTGAATCGTGATTCAAATAACATCCATATGTTGGAATTGGTGGGTAGATCTTTTAAGTCTCCTAATGTTTGCCACCCTCCATCTCTTGATCTCTCCTTTTTTCAATTTCCTCGGTTTTTACTCCCCAAGTGTTTTTCATAGCCTGTATTTTGCTGACGACGTTCTTGCAGATTTAACATGTTTCACTATTCAAGGTGTTTTCTACACATTGACATTTGGATCTAGATGCTTGGTTTGATATTCTGTTTTTGTTTGCTTGTTTTGGGCAGTACTGTTTCATAGGTGGCAATGTGTTTTTCCATCAGGAGACACATGATGTCTTTGTTTCTGTGTTACCAGCTATTGATGTAAATTTGATGTGTCATAAAATATTATTTTGGATATCAGAATGATTTGAAAATGTGGATTCTTAATTCTTAGCTTTCATGACATACAAAAACAAAAACTGTGGGTGGGATTTCACCCACTGGCCGTAGTTTCCTGATTGCTGTTACTCCAAGAGGGAAACTGCTTAGACCACAGGGGTACCAAGTTCAATGTTACAAAACTGACAAATTGTTTGCTAAGGTAGTTGTAACACCTGCAGTGAGTAAGCAGCTCTACTTCCTGAAATTTAAGTCTTTACATTGGCAGTTCACTTTAAAAGAAACCAGGGCTCTTTGGGGAAATGATTAATAGGAGGTCTCAAACAAAACTATAAAAGATGAGCCTGGAACATCCAAGGAAACAAGAATTCCACCCTGGCCTGCTGGGACTCTGTCGGAGAGCTTGGGAGGAAACCCCTTTAGGAGCCCTGCTTGCCGAAGATAGGACAATGTGAGTATCAATCAGAACAACCACAATGGGTGCTTTAAATCCATTAGCTCATAATGATATCACAGAACAGTGACAGCAGCTCTCCGAACTGCTCACTGCCAGAGGGTGCTAGTGAACCAACTCATTTTTTAAAAACCCGTAAGGAGAAAGATTTAAGTATCTAGTCTGGCTTTTCCTTGAATCACTGGGTAACCGAATAGTAAGTGTGAGGAAATTTCTCTTTATAAAAGTATGTCCACTAGTGACTGAACAAGGACTGACAACATTGGAATATTCAGCATTTTGTAATCCCTAATGCATCTAGACATTGATGATCATTTCTTTTTATCTGTGGCCTTTGAATTTTTTTTTATTGAATCCAAAAATGGTTTCGCAGACAACTCTTCAGTTAATTACATGTGGGTCCAGTTTCATTTGAGGTTCTAGAGCTCATGAATCAGATAATTGGGCTGGAGTTATAATGGTTGAATTAATAGGTGGTATTTCTGGCTTACTCTGAGTCATTACTGAAAAATTGCGTTTTCTAAATTACCTGTCTCTAAAACAGATAATATGTACCTACCTTGTAGAGTTTCTCAAGTTTTCTGCTTATTAAATCAAGTTCTAGGTAGCTATTAAAATGCTTTGAAAACTATTAAATGAAAACTCACAGAATGTGCTGTAGAGATGCTGGGTATTTTTTAATCAGTGTCTTGGGGGAAGCATACATAGTACTCCAGACCTCAGGTTGTGCTGGCTCTCAATTTGTGATGGGAAAAGCTGCCTAAATGTATGGTGAAACCTGTTCTTGATGTTCTTTAGTAGATGACTAGGTTGATTTCTGCACTTCTCAGTGCTGTAGACGGCAATGTTAAAACTGCCTTTCTTCATCGGGTTTTAATGGCTGTAGTTAGGAACCATGTCAGGGCCTGGTTTCTAGTTTGACCACAGCGGTATGGGGATTTTATTTGTGGTTCCTCATGTCTAGAATTTACTTCCCCTTTGTGGTTTTTGCAAACCCATCTCACCTTCCAGCCTATATTTGATTTCCTCATTTTATGGAAGTCTTTTTTTTTTTTTTCATTGCTAAATAGAGTTTTAAGCACAGTGCTTTTGGATTAATCAAAAGAAAAATACTATAAAGTTTTAAAAAGGGATAACTAAAAATGTCTACTTGAAGCTACCTAGTAAATTTCTCAGGCAGTAGTTTTAATGGGACAGTTAGATACTGAGGGTGAATAGACGTGGTTCACATTGAGGAAATCTAAGTAAGGGAGAGTGTAGGTGTCCCTGCAGCCCCTAGCAGAAGTATGTACAGCAGAAAGCTAGGGCAAAGCTTGGCATAGTTTATTGTCCTTAACCTGGTAATGACTCTTCATGCCTATCTAGTGACTCACAGAGGACACTTTCATGAATCATATAATTGGGCTGGTTGGTGTTCATACAGTCCTTATCCAGTTTTAAAATAAATGGGTAGTTCGTGATGATTAAAAAACAAACAAAAAAAAACTCCTGGTGAAAGAGAGGAAAAAGGAATTCAAGATCAGCTTTGCAGAGTTTGAAGAAGTATGAACTACCCTAATTAGTGACAGACTTGGGTTCAGAGGACAGTGGGCTGTTTTTAAGTGTTAATAGTTAACCACGTTGAGGCAGAATAGTGGGGTTTCAAGGAAAGAGAGAGAGCTTGCACCTCACATACCTAAACTCAGACTGGCCTGACACTGTCCCACCTGGGTTCATGGGCATATCAATGTCTTCATCTGTGATGTGAAACTGGTTGTATTACCTCAAAGGTGTCGTGTTGACCAAATGAAATAATACTGTATTTTATCAAATGTCAGATCAGGTTGATGATAAGTCACACCCTTATTTTTGTACCATTAAAAAGAAGAAATGCTGCCAGTTAAAACTAATTTGGTTTGAAGTGTGAGATGCACCTGAAATTCAGAGATGCGGTGGACAAACTACGTATGATTTTTTCTTTTTATTCTCCCGTGCAATCCAGATGCGTCTTAAAAAATCAATTTTTAAAGAATGTACATGAAAGTGGTTTGCTATATAATCCTCAGGAGTCAGATTTGATTTTTATTATGTGAATCGGGAGTGAAGCACAGTTATTCAGAATTAATCCCAGTGGTCTGGCGCGGTGACTCATGCCTGCAATCTCAGCACTTTGGGAAGTTAAATTGGGAGGCTCGCTTGGGAGCCCTCTTGGGAGGCCCAGGAGTTCGAGACTAGCCTGGAAAACATAGTGAGACCCCCATCTCTTAATAGAAAAAAAAGAAGAAGAAATTCCAGGGAAGAAGCACAGGCTTTACTTTTCTGGATGAGTGAACAGCTCATTGCAAGGAGGAAGAGAAGAAAATCGTCTCTCTCGGTTTTCAGTCATAAGAACTGGCTCTCAGTGGCTTAAGCTCCTCACTTAGTTTAGGTTTTCCAAATGGATACAAGTGTGTCTGTAGTTAGGGAATTCTTTTTCTCAGTGAAAGTTGACTTGCTCCAGATTGGTTTTGAGAGGAAGCACCAAGTTACCTCCTGTGGTAAATGTATGGGCTTTCCTCTGTTTTAGACTTTGTTGATTGAGAACTTGGAGATTCTCGACACCCCTTGGTTAACTATATTATTCTTAAGCACAGACTGAGCCCGCTTGTAACAATGGTGTTTCAGCATTGCTTTCACAAAGGGACCTTTTGTTATTGAAAAAGAACTTAGTTCTGTTTGCAGTTCATTTTAGACTTCCCCGATCTTCACTGAAGCTTGTTTTAGATTCAAGAATGTGTTTTGCTCCCCTAGGAGTTTGGGTTAGTTTTCCTTTTTTTCTAGTACCCTAGCTTCATTTAAGAAAAAAGTAGCCTTGTTAATTTATTTCTCTGCCTTCCTTTTGGTGCATTTGAACACTTAATTAGCCATAGATGAGGATTTATTTTTATGTTTTGAGACAGAGTCTTGCTCTGTCACCCAAACTAGAGTACAGTGATGTGCTCACAGCTCACTGCAGCCTCCTCCTCCTGGGCTCAAGCCATCCTCCCACCTCAGGCTCGTGAGTAGCTGGGACTTCAGGCACGTGCCACCACTCCCAGCTAATTTTTATTTTTATTTTTTGTAGAGGTGGAGTTTCACTTTGTTGCCCAGGCTGGTCTCTGACTCCTCAAGTGATCATCCCACTTTTGCCTCCCAGAGTGCTGAGATTACAGGCATGCTCACTGCCTGCCATAGATGAGGATTTTAAGGAAAAGTTTATTTTTCAGTAAAACTCCAGCAGCTGAGACTTTAACAGTTTTCTCTAACAAAGAAAAGGTTCTCAGCTACCCTAGTTGAATAAGATGTTTTCTGGCTAATGAAGAACTTACTAAAAATAAGATGTAAAAATCTTTATGCTCTAGATAGAGATGGGAAAAGGCCAGACGGTAAGGTATTTTAGGCTTTGTGGCTCACAGGCAGTATCCCTGGCATATTGTTTTTTTTTTTTTTAATCTTTTTTTTTTTAATAGCCTCTTAAAGATACAGAAATCATTCTTCTCTGGGGAGTCGGGGGAGGTCCCCCACGCAGCAGTGGGCTGCACGCAGGCTGTAGTCTGCAGACCACCTCCCTTGCTGCTTATTATGACCAGGGCTCCTTGGAGCACTGGCTGGTCTTCAAGCAGAGTAAGGAAAATATGAGGAGGCTGGAGCTTCCTCTAGTGCCCAGAAGTAAGGAAAAGTTGGAGACAAAGGGAAGGATGGCGTGTACTAAAAAGATCCAGTGGTCACCTTGACAGAGCTCCCAGTGGACAAGGCTGGAACCATTTGAGCCATAAAATATATGATGATGGCTTTGGATTACAGCCCAGAGAATAAATATCCATGAGTCCACAAGTGTATACATGACTGAATAAAATAAATAAGGGGAGGAGAGGCAACCAATCTTCCTTACTAAGTAACAAATGTAGAAGAAACAAAGGAAATAGAAAATCACCTTTCAGGCATCACAGTATTAATTGCTGTAGGCAAGATGCACTGACAAATGCAAAAAACTGGTGCACAAGACCTGAAGGAGAAACAGGGCAGTTGCATCGACCTCAAAGTTTCTTCCTCACGTATTACTAATTACTGGAGGGTTTGTAAGCTGTGTCTACAGACTCTAGCACTCCTCCCTCCAGCTTATGTCCCTTCCCTGTGGGCCAGCCCTGCTCTCGAGGAATAGAGTATGATAAGGGAAAGCTGGGACTGCGTCACCAGGTGACGCCTAGTGGGAGCCACCTGGCCCACAGGATCAAAGGTCACCTCACCAGGAGTAGGTCATGTGCCCTGCTGTGCAAGCAGGACAGTTCACCCCCCTGGAATTCTCTAGCTCCTTCCCAGGCAGCCACAACCTTGGTCTAAGCCTGAGAAGACATTGGGCCACCCAGATTGAGAGACATTCTGCAAACTAACTGACAAGCACTCTTCAAAAGTGTTAAAGTTAAGAAACAGAAGGAAAGATGAGAAACTGTCAGACTGGAGGAGATGAGGGGCACGTGGTGATTAAATGCAACATTGGTAGCTTGGAGTGAATCCTGAAAAGGAAAAAGGACTTCAGTGAGAAAACAGTAAAATCTGAGTAAAGCCTGAAGTCCAGTTCATTTCATTGTTACCAGCGTTACTATCCTAGTTTTGATCAGTCTACCATGGTACTGTATGATGTTAACATTAGTGGAAGCTGGGCGAAGGGTGTGTGAACTCTCTGTATTGTCTCTCTAACTCCACTGTAAATCTAACTTATTTCAAAGGAAACAACAACTTCTTTTCCTGGATGGATCATCAGCTTTATCTCAAGCATTATTTTATTAGCCCACGCACCCATTTGTACGTAGAGGAGAATTTATTGATTCCCTACTTGAAGTTTATTTTGGAATGTACATATTTTTAATATTATTTATCTCTCTTTTCAGGGGAGGCACCACCTGCTGCAGAAGTTGCCTCATCTTTTGTGATCCTGTGTGTGTGCAGTTTAATAATATTAATAGTGTTAATTGCAAACTGTGTATCCTGCTGTAAGGACCCAGAAATAGACTTTAAGGTGAGCACAGAGGGTAGGAACATTTAAAATGGTCTTCTAATATGTTTTTCAGTTGAATAACTAGGTATCATAGTCCTTTGGGAGCAGAGATCAGATTTTTTTCTCCTAATGGCTAAATACTAAATATTTTCTGCCTTAGTGAATAGTAAATATTGTTGGCCATACAGTTTCCAAAACAGCAGCTCATCTCTGCTAGGACAGACACTGTTAAAAAAAATGGTCTTGGCTTTGTGCCAGTAAGATTTTCTTTACACAAATAGGAGGTCTGGATTTGGTGCACCAGCCGTAGTTCGCTGCGCCTCCATCAGACAGTAACCACTTGTCCATGGTAAGTTTAGGTTTTTGCTGAGTGAGGAGTGGAGTGTGATGATTGAATTTACTCTCCATAAGGTCTATGAGGAAGAGCAGGTTGGTTGTTCCCCTCCACCCCCAAACTTCTGTAGGCTGGTAAATTTGTGGTCATTGAGATTACTGAGGCAAAGGGATCCCCCAGTGTGTTTTGTGAAAGAGGAAGATCATCGAAACCTCGAGTTCCCTAACAGGGAGGAGAAGGCTGCGGATTGTAAAGTCCTGGCCAGGAAGGGTAATAGAGAAGATCTGGTTGTAGCAGCAGATAGTAGAGTCTACCAGTGAACCAGCCGGGAAAGCCTCTGGAACTTACTGCATGCCTGCTGGAGTGCATTCGGGCTCTGTAAATACTCGTTATAAGGAATACAGCCTGCAGAGAAAATGGTTCTTAATGTCGAGCCCTGCTGACTGCACAGGACTGTCTCAGGAGTCTGGAGGGCCAGGTTTGAACTGGGGGAAAAAGAAGGTTGTCTCCTGGCTAAAGCCTTGTTTTCCCTGGACATGGGGCCCTGGTCTTTAGAACCTCATACCTGTTTTTATGTGCGTTCTTTATCCCGAGCCTTCTGGTAGCCCTGAGGAGACAGAGTTGTGCTGTTTTCTTGGGTCAACACTGGCCGTATACACACAGAAGGCTGAGAACATAGGAGGGCAGTCGGAAAAGACTAATGTAGATCAGTCCCTTTAGAAGATTTTGCTCCAGACCTGTAGAGTTTTACTCACAACATCAGTCCCTAGGCCTTAGAACCCCTACAGACACTGCTGTGGGCAGCTGCTGACTGCACTAGTATAGGGGCACAATTGTAGGTAGATAGTTTGTGGCCCTTGCCTGTGAGTCTTGCTGAGGGACTTTGCACAGAAACCTGGCCATTTCAGGACAAAGATAAAGCCTCATCAGTGTTGCTGATACCGAAATCTAGTTCCCGTCTCACATTTCATGATGCCTTATTCTTGCCTTAGATCATGCGAAGCTTTTTGAATCTCAGGATTGAATGCTGGGAGTTCATTGTGAGAGCTGGGAATCTGTATTGTTACCAAGCTTTCCCTGGCGATGCTGGTGCAGGGACCGCACGCAGTGTGTTAGAGGACTCTCCAGCTCTAGAGTCTGTGTGACTGTGTAAGCGTTATTTCCATCTGTGGTTTGCTGATTATCTCTGGATTTACAGCTGTGCAGTTTTACAGCTGATGGTCCATGGAAGTCATTTTACAGACCAGAAAGTTACAGTCTGGTAGCACAGGTGGCTTGCCCATGTTCATCCAGATAGCCAGCGGCATAACTTTAAAAGTGACCCAGGCTTGTCTCATTTTTCTTCTTTTCTTTTTTCAGACAGGGTATCTCTCTGTCACCCAGGCTGGAGTGCGGTGGCATGATCACACTTTACTGTAGCCTCAACCTCCCAGGCTCAAGCAATCCTCCCACCTTAGCCTTGCCAGTAGCTAAGGTTACTGTAGGCATATGCCATTGGGTCAGCATAATTTTTGTATTTTTTGTAGAGACAGGATTTTACCCTGTTGCCCAGGCTGGTCTTGAACTCCTGAGCTTAAGTGCTTTTCCCTCCTCTGCCTCCCAAAGTGCTAGGATTACAGGCGTGAGCCACTGTGCCTGGACATTTTTCTTATATTTATGCTACATTACCTGTCTGAATCTTTAGAATCATCTGTTGGTATATCTAGTGGTATGTCATACTGCTGCCAAATTTTGAATGGCAGTATTTTAAGGTAGGAGTGATGGATGAAATCATTTTACAGAGAGAGCCTTATTTAGGAATATCCAAAAGGAAAATGGAAGAATTTCCTCTGTTCAAAAATACCCTCACAGATTGAAGTTACAGTACCTCATTCTTCTTGCTCCTAACTCTGTCAATACAAATAGCAATAATGTGCTTTAATGCATTGGAGAACATATATGAGAATAATGTCTTCTCACATGCATGTGGAAACATAAGCGTTAGAGAAATCTACCACTATAACTTAGTTTCTTTCTTGTATTGGATGGGGGCTAAGGAGAGGTGGTAGAAAAGAAAAACGAAAAGAAAGATATTTGTAGACCATTCAGTACGGAACAGTCTTGTTCACCGATCTGTTCCCAGCTTCTGTTATGGTGCCTGGAGGAGTAACATGTTAATTATCTGAACAGATGACTTGATGAATGACTTGATAATTGGCCGTGTCTACGGTAAATTAACTTGAACATCAAGGTATACCAGTTCATCAGAATGGTGACTGGAAGAGTTGCGATAGCTTCCTGGAAAATGTCATTTAAAAGGTTTCCGCAGCTTTATTGGTGCATCCCCCACCCCCCGCTTTTTTTTTCTGGGTGTTTGTTGAGACAGGGTCTTGCTCTGTCATCCAGCCTTGACCTCCTAGGCTCAAGCAATCTTTCCCCCTCAGCCTCCCGAGTAGCTAGGACTACTCCAGTAGTTCCTTGCCTTCATGCCTGGCAAATTTTTTTTTTAATTTTTATTTGTAGAAACAAGGACTTGCTGTGTTGCCCAAGGCTGGTCTAGAGCTCTTGGCCTCAAATGATCCACCTGCCTCAGCCTCCCAGAGTGCTGGGATTACAGCGTGAGCCACTGCACCTGCCACATCCTCAATTGTAAAGTTGTCATCTTTGGAAAGCTAGATGTGCTTAAGTTAATTACACTTATGTGCTGCACAGTTTTTTAGTGACCTTTGTGATTCAGATCATGATTTTTCTAGCTGATTTAGTAATGTTTCCATTGTCATTCTTTTCAGAGAAATAGGACCCACTTAAAAATATCTTTTCTGAGTCTTTTAACATTTATTTTGATAGAAATCACATTTCAATCAGAAATGCATATACAACTTAAAAATGATTTTTTTTTGATTCAGTATGCAAAGAATCATGTCATGCAAGTAAATAATAATTTTAAAAGAATTGCTTGGCTAGGCACGGTGGCTCACACCTGTAATCCTAACACTTTGTGAGACTGAGGTGGGAGGATTGTTTGAGCTCAGGAATTTGAGACCAGCCTGGGCAACATAGGGAGACTCCACTTCTACAGAAAAAATAAAAAAATTAACTGGGCATGGTGTTGCGTGCCTATGGTCCCAGCTACTGAGAAGGCTGAGGTAGGAGGCTTGCTTGGGCCCTTAGAGGTCCAGGCTGCAGTGAGCCATGATTGTGCCACTGTGCTCCAGGCTGGGCAACAGAGCAAATCCTTGGCTCAAAAAAAAAAAAAAAAAAAAAAAAAAGAACCCCAATTCCAAAAATGCAAATAAAAAAATTAAAAACAAAATAAAAAAAAAAAAAAAAAAAAAAAAGGTAAATTTTTAAGCCTAAAAGAGTATGTTTGTGTAAATTCCATTGCATTTAACTTCAAACTATCAGTTTAAAAAATTACATAAAATATGTATAATTTATTTTCCTGTCTTGTAGTCTGCTGTTTGGAGTCAGAGAACACAATTACATATGCTTTTTACTTGACATTAAGTACAAATAGGAAAAACAATTGTGGCAGCAAGTTTCAAGTGAGTGCATAAATATGTTCCTATTCTAAGTGTAGCCCGTAGTTTTGAATGCTTGCTCTCTTTCATTTTAGGAATTTGAAGATAATTTTGATGATGAGATAGATTTCACACCACCAGCAGAAGATACTCCCTCTGTTCAGTCCCCAGCAGAGGTCTTCACACTTTCAGTACCAAATATTTCACTACCAGCTCCCTCACAATTCCAGCCTTCTGTAGGTAAGACTGTACAACCTAATGCCATATTTTCCTGAATTATTTCTGAGATGCGAGAGTGGGAGCCTTGCTATCATAAAAATGGCACTGCCCATCTTCTCTTTGGTTTGTTTCTCTTCCTTCTGCTCCCAGTGAAGCTGAGTTCTAGTGGTCAGGCCCATTGTATTCCTGCAATAGCTTTGTCTTCTCCTTTCTGGACCCTGGGTCTAGTATGAAAAGAGAACGGATCTCCTTGATTCATTGACATTGAACACCTTGACAGAACTCCTGGGCTCTGTTCTGGAGCTGGTTTCTCTGCTAGTTCTGGCCACAGTTCACCTTGCTGAGTAGGACTTTACTGGCTTCCACTGGGATGCCCTGCATTTGGGGAGGAGAGGAATGTTTGGATAAGTTAATCGATTGACTTTTCTAAGCTTCTTCAGATAGAAGTTTGATTCTATGTTAATTGATGTCTTGTTAAAAAATTGAATGTAGCTAGTGGTTCAAGAAGTAGGGTTTTCTGAGATTGCCACAAGAAGATTGTGTAAGTCTGTAGGTTCTAGGACTACCTTTTCTGGTGTGACACACACTGTGGGCTCTGCTTAGGGCAGAATAAACCCTCGAACTGATGATACCACTGCGGATAGGCATGACTACAAGTAAGGGCCAGATGGAACGTGACATAGCTGGTGCATTCCATTTAAATATTTGTAAAGTAAGGTATATTTAATATTTATAGATTTTTCCAACACTAAAAAAAAAAAAAAACAAAAAAAAACCTTTAGTTTTTAGCTTTAATTTCTGAATAACGATATCCTACTCCAACCAAAATAATGAAATTTAAAGGAGGTCTAACATATTCTTGAGATAACTTAAGTATGCCTACTCTAAATCAAAATATTTTATCCTTGCCTGTTTGATAATTTGCTTTCCTTTATACTTAAGAAAAACCTTGAGAGACTTCTCCAAGCTTTTATAGACCCATAGTATATCACCTGTGGATTAATTTCAAGTAACGGAATTCTAATTCAGATCAGCCTAAGTGGGAAAGGGAATTTTCCGACACGTGGACCCCAACCACAGGAAGAGCGGGGGTTCAGCTGACCTTGGAGACAGTTAGAACCAGGGCCTGGAACACCATCAACATTTTAATTCATTTGTGATTTTCTCTTCTCTTTTCGTAACTGCTGAATCTCTCAGGCAGCTTCTCTGCTCAGTAGGAAGGTTGGCTGCCAGCAGCTCCATGCCCATTCCCTTGTAGTTTTATAACCACAGAGGAAAGGAGCTTCTTTCTCTCTTTCTTTGGACCAGAAAGAAAACCCTTTGGAGGGACAGTCTGGTTGGCTTCAACTGAGTCACAGGATGCAGAGCCATCACTGGGCAGGAAGGTGGGGACAGACTGACAGTTTGTCTTCAGGATCTACTGGGGATGGATGGGAGCACAGTCATATTCGGGCAGGAGAGAAATCATGGTGACCTGGGCAGCCATTATAATTTTGTTTATATACACATCCCTTCCTGTTTTACCAAAGCCATGTACCCTAATATTCCCCTTCAAAGGAAGAAATTATTTTAAATTTCTCTGCATAGAATACTCAGAATATTTTTATCATCTTAGGATATGAGAGGCCTTTCCAAGCATGCACCAAATCCGGAATCCATAAAGGAACATTATTGCCAAATCTGATTTACAAAATGAAATATTCTGTATAGAAAAAGACACCACACACAAATTGACAGAGTTGCAAAAGATACTTGTAAACAACAAACAGGATTAAAAACAGTTACATATCAAGAATACAAACAAATGTGTGAGAAAAAGTAACACGCTACTAGAATAAATAAGTTGAGGACCTGAAAGGAGAAACTCAAATGACCAATAAACATAGTAACCTCGTTATTAATTAAAGAAAGCAGACTTAAGCTGATAGCAGATGATAGCTGATAGTAACGAGAAGAAATGACAGCAGGTAGTGATTGGTGAGCATGTGGAGAGTCACTGGCACTATCATCCACTACGATCAGTGCAGCTATAAATTGCTGAAGATGTTCTTTCTGGAGGGACAGTCTGGCAACATGTATCAAAATATGAGACTTGTTTACTCTTGATCCAGCAATTCCACGTTTAGTAATTATGTCTTTAGGAACTAATTGGGTAAGTGTGCAAATACGCATGTACAAAGGAATTTATTGCAGCATTGTTTGGCAGGGTGAGATGGAAACAGATTAAATATCTGTCAATATGTGCTTTGCTAAATTATAGTACATCGATACAGTAGAGATTTATGTATTCCTATAAAAGGATCAAGGTGAACTATATTTGACTATGAAAGATATTTGTGATATATTACATGAAAAAGATATGCCACGTACTCACAAGCAAGTCTACAAGTTCTACCGGGTTTTTTCTTTTTTTCTATTTTTAAAATGTATTTTATTTTTTGCATAGATAATATATTCACTTGGTTCAAAAAACGTAACATTAAAACAGTATATCTACTGAAAAGTTTCCCTATGGCATTTGAATCTGATCTGTTTTCCACCACTGCCTTCCCTAGGTAACAGCTGCACTTTTGGCTCTTGTTTTTTCATATATCTTTCTAGAATTTGTTGATGTTGGTATCTCCCCTCACTCCCATTTACATTTACTTTAATTTTTAAATTTTTTGTTTTTTTAAAGACTTTTTGTAGAGAAGTTTGAGGTTCACAGCAAAATTTAGAGGAAGGTAGGTCGACATGTCTATACCCCTATCCACACACATGCATAGTCCCTAGCCTTTTTTGTTTTTTTTTTTTTTTTTAACTCCAAGGCATCATGGTAAGTTCATTATTCTGCATCTTATGTTTTTTCATGTACCAATGTACCTTGGAGATCTTTCCATATTGTTAAAGTGAATGTATTTTTGCTTCTAGGTTTGTACTATGTAAATTTTATGGCTTTAGCACAGTTTATTTAAACAGCCCCCTGTTGATGGATATTTGGCTTGTTTCTAATCTTATACAGAAACAAAGCTTGTATCTGTGGTATTTTACAGGTGGTTGTTGTACTGGTATCTGTAGAATGCATTTTTTAAAGTGGGTCAAAGAATGCATGTGTTTATAATTTGATGGGTCTTGCCAGCTTACCCTCTGCAGGAGTTGTACTAATTTATATTCCTGCCAGTTGGGTATCTAATGGTAAATGCCATTGCTTTTGAAGCTAAATTGGAATCAATTCTAACTAGATTGTTATAAATTTAGGATGTTCACTATAATCCCCATGGTAACCACTAAAAAATTTGCAGAAAAGGAAATGAAGAGAGAATCAAAATGGTACACTGAAAAAAAAAATCAATCACACATATACAAAAAAGGATTTTTTTGATGAACAGGGTTCCTAATTTTAATATAGTAAATTTTATAGTTTTTTTTAGAGTTTGAAATTTAAGTCCTTTTTAGAGTTAGGACTTTTTGTGGTATTTAGAAATTCTTATTCTGTGATCAAAATAATACCTTTTTAAAAATATTTTAAGCTTTTGCTTTGACATTTAGATATAAAACACATCTGAGTTGATTTTTGAGGATGGTGTTAGGAGGAATCCAACTTCAGCTTTCCTTATAGAATGCTGTGGTTTTTCAGCTTCATTCATTCACTGATCCTTCCTTTTCTCTCTACCTCCCTATGTGTATGGGTCTATTTTAGGCTTTCTATTCTCTGTCATTAATTTGTGTATTTCTTGTCCCAGTACCACTCTCTTAATCATAATAATGTCATAATAACACGAACTGCAAATATTTTCTCAAATTCTGTATGTTCTCTTTCATTCCCTTGATATTGTCCTTTGATGCATTAAAGTTTTCCATTTTAATTTTGATGAAGTCTAGTTTATCTGTTTTTTACTTTTGTTGCTTGCGGTTTTGGTGTCATGTGTAAGAAACTATTGCCAAATCCCTGGTCATGAAGATTTCTCCCTATGTTGTCTTCTATGAGTTTTTTAGTTTTAGCTCTTGCTCTTCGATCCATTTTGAATTAATTCTTTTATATGGTGTGAGATTAGGATCCACCTTTATTCTTTTATATGTGGGTATCCAGTTGTCTCAGTTAACAGTGTTTCAGAGACTGTTCTTTTCCTGTTGAATTGTCTTGTCACCCTTTTTGAAAATCAGTTTACCATATTTGTTTGGGTTTATTTCGGACTCTTGGCTGTATCCCATTGATCTGTATGTCTGTCCCTATGTGGGTACCACACCATTTTGTTTACTGTAGCTTTTGTTTTATAGTAAGTTTTGAAACCAAGATTGTGAGAGTCTTCTTTTTCTTTTTCAATTTTGTTTTTTTTTTTGCCTATTTGAGATTCCTTACAATTCCAACTAAGTGTAAAGATTAGTCTTCCTATTTCTTTAAAACAGGCCATTGGGATTCTGATAGGGGTTTTTTGTTGTTGTTTTTTAAGTCTAGTCAAGTGACCAGTGGCGGTAGAGAAGGAACAAAATAATCTGTAATGGTTGTAATCAAGGAATTTTTTTTTGATGTGCCATTTTGATTCCTTTCTCTTTCCCTTTGGATTATATTTTTAGATGTTTTCTTAGTGATTACAGTGATTATAATTAACATCCCAAATTGATAACACTTTTGAATTGATAGCAGCTTGGCTTCAACAGCACACAAAATCTGCTCCTATACAGCTCAGTCCCATCCCTTTATGTTGTTGTCACAAATTACATCTTTATACAATTTGTGCCTATTAGCACAGAGTTACAATTTTTGAATGCATTCATATTTTAAATTGTGTAGCAAATAAAAAGAGGAGCTAGACACCAATAATACAGGTATGATGGCACTCGCCTGTAGTCCCAGTTACTTGGGAGGCTGAGGCAGGAGAATTGCTTGAGCCTGGCAGGTTAAGGTTGCAGTGAGCCAAGATAGCATCACTGCACTCTAGCCTGGGTGACAGGGCAAGACTCTGCCTCAAAAAAAAAAAAGAAAAGAAAAAATATTAATTAAAAAAAATAATGTCTTGTCTAATAATTAGTCTAATGTCCATTTTCTCACTGACAGTTTCTGTTCATTCATTTTTACCTGTGAATGGGCCACATTTTTATTTCTTTCCATGTTTCATAATTTTTCTTGGAAACTGGATGGTTTTTTTTTTTTTTGAATAATATGTGCAAAAGAGAAATAGTAGAAAAGAAAGAAAATAAAAAATATTCTCTAGGTTTTTGCAGATTTGCTCTGCTAGAGCACTCCTTCAACAAACACCTAGCCAGGCCATTTACAACTCTTCCTTAGCCTTCACTTTCTTGTGTTGGGCCTGAAGACCAGCCCCAGCTGAAAGCCTGTGTTCTTTCCCAGCCTTTCTGAGCACACATCCTGACCTGAGCAAGCACATGGCTATCTAGGTTCTCATCTACACAGGAGCTTTCCAAAGCCCCCTTCTCCCCCAAAATCTCACTCCCCAGCTTTTCTGCCAAAGTTTTCTGCATGTGTACTGTTGGCCTCAACTGTTTTTTTGCCCTAGATGGCAGTAGCTTGTCCTCATTTGCCTTTTGTTGTTTTCAAGGAATATATGACCGCTCCATCCTCATAGAGTTGTGAGTTATGTGAAACAAAGAGAAGCACTTGTGGCAGTCCTTCAGGGCAACCCCAGTTAGGTAAAGGTAAACTTAGTTCCTTGGGAATAAGGTCCACTGTGCTCCCCCTGGATCCTGGTACCCACCTGGGAACACAAGTCATCTTTAAGACTGTGGGTGCACTGAGGAGGGAGACTAGGGAAGTAGTGTAAGTTAAAGCCACAAAGATATTCTACCCTGTGTCAGTGGATTTTCTCCTGGTTTGCTTTAGTTGCTGAATACCTTTAACCATCTTCTGGAGTTTTTATAAGGTTAACACTGGCAGTTTAAAAAAAGTCTCTTAGTGTTTCTTGGAAGAGGCAACCACCAGAGGAGATGTCTCTGCTCCACCTTTCCACTGCTGTCCCTTTTCTTTGGTCAGTTAATTCGATAGACATGCAGTTAAATGGTGCCAGAACAATTGGCTGTTCATTGACAGACAAGTTGAACTTTGATCGATACCTTGCACCGTATGTAAAAATTAACTCAGAATGCACATAAACCTAAATGTAGAACCTAAAATTATAAAACTTTTAGAAGAAACTCTTTATAATCTTCAGTTAGACAAAGATTTGTTAGAAATAACACCAAAAGCATCATTCACAAAAGGAAATACTTACACATTGGACCTTATCAAAATTAAAAGCTTTTTGGAAATTAAAATAAAAAATTTAAATTTAAAGTGTTCTGGAAGACATTGTTCTTCCAAACATTGTTCTTTTGACAAGAGAATGAAAAGTCAAGCCATGGATTGGGAGAAAACGTTTGTAAATTATTTATTTGCTAAAGAACTTGGTTTCAGAAGATAGAACTTTCAAAACTCAATAATAAGAAACAGCTCAATACAAATGAGGCAAAGATTTGCATAGATATGTCACCTCAGAAGATATACAGATGCAGATAAGCAAATGAAAAAGGACTTGACATTATTAGTCATTAGGGAAATAAAAATTAAAGTAAGATTACATACTCTTTAGGAGGGTTAAAATGGAAAAGACTGACTGCAGCAAGTGATGGCAAAGAGACAGAACAACTGGAACCTCATGCACTACTCATGCTTTAGGAAGCAGTTGGCAGCTTCTTTGAAAGTTAGAGACACCTCCCATATGATCTCACCGTTCAGCTCCTTGGTGTTTATTCAAGAGAAATGAAGGCATTTGTCCCTACAAATATTTGCATGCATGTATTTATAGCACTTGATTTGTCAGAGCCTCAACCTGTAAACAACATGAATGTTCATCTACTTATGAATGTATAAACAGACTGTGGTATGTTCATTCAGTGGAAAATTCCTCTGTGATAAAAACAAGAATAAACTCTACACTCTAGACCTTGATTGAATCTTAAAATAATTGATATTCATTGATATTGATATGTACAAAAAGTACATACTGTATGATTCTGGTTACGTAACATTTTAGAAAATGCAAATTGTAGTGCAGAAAGCACGTGAATTGTGTAGAGATGGGAGCAGATGGGAGGAGCTACTAAGGAGTGTGAGAAGACTTTTGTGGGTAATGGAGCTGTCCTGTATTTTATTTTAGTGATGGTTTCATAGGTGCATACAAATACTAAAATATGTGAAAGTGTATACTTTAAATATGTGGAGTGTATTGTATAATGACTTCAGTAAAACTTTTTTAAAAAATTAAGAATAGTTTCAGAGGGATAATCTTACGTCTAGGTGAACTGTTCAGAGAGATGAAAATAAGGACTAAGTAAAAGCCATTAGTGTGGTGATTGGTAATTACATTAGAGTAGTTGGATCAGAAAAAAACAGTTTGAGGTATTAAAGAATTGGTAGGAAACTCATTAAAAAAACATTGTTGCTTTTAAAGCTTTAAACTGTTTTGGCATGGTTCATTTAGAAAGATGTTTTATGTATTTATTCCTACCTTTACTTGCACAGCCTTTATGTTAGTGTTTATTCTTTATAGGTTGTATATTTAATATTTATTTTGTTTTAGTTAGATACTTACATTTCATTTTTAATGTTTTTTTCTCTACAGAAGGATTGAAGTCTCAAGTTGCCCGCCACAGTCTGAACTACATACAGGAAATTGGAAATGGCTGGTTTGGAAAGGTAAAATCTTCAGTTTCATTTGTTTCCCTCTTAAGGATACTGTGTACAGTGTAGAGCTGATGAAGAATTGTGTCATGTGGCGTTCCACCTGCCCCGTGGGCTCTGTGGTACGAAATGAGTTTCCCTATCGCCCCTCTGGCAGCACAGGGGCATGAGCTTCAGCCTTTCTGTGTGTGAAGCCGTTTCTAGGAAGCTTGTCTTAGTGCATTCAGTCTGTTATAACAAAATATCACAAACTGGGTCACTTACAAACAACAGAAATTTATTTCTTACAATCCTGGAGGCTGGGAAGTCCAAGATCGAGGTGCTGGCTAAGTCAGCATCAGGTGAAGGTGGCACCTTCCTGCTTTATCCTCATGTGGTTGAAGCAGCAGGGCAGCTCTCTGGAACCTCTTTTGGAAGGATGTGAATTTCATTTCTTCCCAAAGGCCCTCCTTCTCTCTATCACAGTGGTCATTAGATTTCAACATATGAATTTGGGAAGGACACAGGACACAAACATTTTGACCATAGCTAAGGCCTTTAAAATTGTTGACAAGAAAGAAGGGAAAAGAGACCTGGAATCTTAGCAGTGTCAGCTTTGTATCCTCCTCAGGTTAGATTGTTTTTTTTTTAATTCCTCCCTCTTACAGCAGTTAAGCCACTTTAGAACTGTAAATATAGTCTTACAATGAAGACCACCATGAAGAACTGTCCTTTTCATACCCTGTCAAGTGACCTGTAGTAATAGTGCTTTGTTGGTCTTTTTACCATAGATGGCTCAGAAGGATTAATCTCCTGCAGTCATTTCCACAGTGCCGCAGTGGTTCTCTGCAAGAGGTACCTAATGGAGTAGGGGTTACATCGGAAGCAGGGTGCTTACAGCGGGAGGATGCACTTCCCAGTAAGCAGCCATCTTCTGCTGCCTCTCCTTCCCTTCAGCCTTGTCTGTTAGGCCTGTAGCTTTCATGTCTTCTCAGCTCTACGAGTTCTCTTCTGCACCATTCAGCAAACCCTATAACATACCAGCCATTGTTAATGGTGTTAGGGGTATGATGTGGAGGAAGATGGGTCAAACCTTGACCTGTGTGGAGTCCTGTATGAGAGATCAAACAAAACCCCGTCTTCACAAGCCTTAGATTTCTAGTTGGGAGGGTCACACAGCAGTCAGTTGTGGGAGGTGGGCTCAGAGAAGTATAGGGCAGGTAGGTGATGTGGGATATGTGTGCACCTAGAGACTGTGCTGCTCAGAGTGAAATGGGAAAACACTGAGAGATCGTGATGTAATCGAGTTACCTTTTTAAAAGAATCACTCTGGAAGTCATAGAGGGGAAGGTGAAAGCAGGGAGGAGATGGGCTAGAAGGCTCCTGTAGGCATCCGGGGAGAGGTCCAGGCAGCCTGGACCTGGAGGATAGCGGTGGAGGCGGCAAAAAGTAGTGGGACTCAAGGTGGATGTTTGGATGAGAGCATGCCAGTGTAGACTTAGGGTGGATGAGACATAGGCTCTGGAGGAAGAGGCAGTCAGATTGACTGCTTAGGGCCTGATTAACTGGAAGAAGAGAGTTGCTGTCAACTGAAACACAACAGACACTGCAGGAGAGTCAGGCTTGGAGGAGGAAGTCGGGTGTTCACCTTTGCTATGTCAGGTAGGAGTCGGCTATTGGACAACTCAATGGAGGCACCAAGTAGCTGAACTGGAAATGCAGAGCAAGAGTTGAGGAGAGAGCTTCCAGACTAGAGATGAAAATCCAAGCGATCTCACTCTATAGAGCAAATTCAAAGCTAGGAGACTAGGTGAAGTCATGGAGAATTTCAAAGTGGAAACCAGGGGAGGCTCTGCAGCAGGAAAGACACCAGTGCAGGCAAGGAGAAGCAGTGACGATGGAGAAGCCCAGGAGACGGGAGGCTTCTGAAAGTCAGGTGAAGAAGAGCTCCAGAAGATTAGTTGTAGTATGCTGCAGCTTACACATGGAGTAAGATGAAGCCTGGGAGAATTAGGATTCAGCAGCGTGAGTTCCTTGGTGTCCTCGAAAGAAGCTGCTCAGGGGGGAATGGTGATGATGCCACATCCTTGGTTGGAATGGATTCAAGATAGGAAGAGGAGACAGTGCATTTAGATAACTCTCTCGAGTAGTTTTACCCTAAAAAACAAGCAATAGGCCAGATGTGGTGGCTCATGCCTATAATTCCAGCACTTTGGGAGGCTGAAGTGGGGAGGATCACTTGAGACCAGGAATTTGAGACCAGCCTGGGCAACATAGCATCACCTCATCTCTAAAAAAATTTAGCTGGACTGGTGGCACATGTCTGTAGTCCCAGCTACATGAGAGGCTGAGGCAGTAGGACCACCTGGGCCCAGGAATTAAAGGCTGCAGTGAGCCATATTTGTACCACTGCGCTCCAGACTGGGTGACAGAGCAAGACACTGTCTCAAAAAAAAGAGGACGATTTAGTTAATTATCAGAATTTCTTTTTCTCCATTTTTCTGTCCTTATATTTCTGGTAAACACATTGAGTTCTGTTCAGGTTTTTACTCTATTTTCAGGACATTAAAATTAATCTATTTTAAAAGCAAATCTTTTGTGTTGATCATTCTCTTTTTTGATCATTCTCTAGAGTTAAATAAAAACCTGTATTAGCATTTTCATTTTAAATATTGCACTTTGGAATGCCTTGGCATTGTCCTCTTTTATATTTAGCATTTCCCTTGGGACTAGTTCTTTTTTGTTGTTGTTCGTTTGTTTTTGAGATGGAGTCTTGCTCTGTCGCCCAGGCTAGAGTGCAGTGGCTTAATCTCAGCTCACTGCAACCTCCACCTCCTGGGTTCAAGTGATTCTTCTGCCTCAGCCTCCCAAGTAGCTGGGATTACAGGCACCTGCCACCATGCCCAGCTAATTTTTGTATTTTTAGTAGAGACAGGGTTTCACTGTGTTAACCAGGCTGGTCTTGAACTCCTGACCTCGTGATCCACCCGACTTGGCCTCCCAAAGTGCTTGGGATTACAAGTGTGAGCCAGCACGCCTGGCCATGGCTGGTTCTTATGTGAGGCAGCACATTCTCATTTTGTGTTCTGTTGATTTCAATGGAATGTGTTGTTGAGTGGAGTTTTGGTAGGAGATCAAGGCGTGGTATCATTGGATGGAGTATGATAGTTTTTAAGTTTCAGAGCAACGATTGATTGTACGTTGGCTTTCTCATATGTGTAGCATATGTGTGTAGCAGACTAAATAACAAAACCTAGCGGAAGTGTTTTTGAGGAACATTTGATTATGTTGGAACCGAACCTATAAATTGCACTTCTGTAAAATCATAGTTAATTTTCCTGAAGTAGAATACATTTTTGGTCGGGCGTGGTGGCTCACGCCTGTAATCCTAGCACTTTGGGAGGCCAAGGTGGGTGGATCACCTGAGGTCAAAAGTTCAAAACCAGCCTGGCCATCATGGTGAAACCCCATCTTTTTAAAAAAAAAAAAAAAATACATTTTTAAATAAATCAAATACAAATAAATATATATACATTTTAAAATAAATAGAAAAGAAATATATGTAAATAAGTGAATATTGTAAATATCTGCTGAATGGTTTAAAATGGTCCTCTTACTGAAGAAAAGTTTTGAATTTTCCAAGCTTTTTGTGCGTTAGTATGTGAAAGAATAGAAGGTCATCTGCTTATTGCTTAACTTGTTCACGTGTATTCCATTTATCGGTAAATGTATCATTTTAATGGAAATGACACAAAAAACTATTCTTTGATTTTAGGTTCTCCTGGGAGAGATTTACACGGGCACTAGTGTAGCAAGAGTCATAGTGAAGGAGTTAAAAGCAAGTGCCAGCCCAAAGGAACAAGATATTTTTTTGAAAAATGGAGAACCTTACTAGTAAGTAAACCTTAGCATGTATTCTGTAAAGCTAGTGTGTGGTCTGTTGAAAGTCAGGTGTTTAAAACTACTTTGGGATTTCTGGCTGCAACATACATGCTTAAGTTCCAGGGGCTGGGCTCGGTGGCTCACGCCTATAATCCCAGCACTTTGGGAGGCCGAGGAGGGTGGATCATGAGGTCAAGAGATCGAGACCATCCTGGACAAGGTGAAACCCCGTCTCTACCAAAAATACAAAAATTAGCTGGGCATGGTGGTACGTGCCTGTAATCCCAGCTACTCGGGAGGCTGAGGCAGGAGAATTGCTTGAACCCAGGAGGCGGAGGCTGTGGTGAGCCGAGATCGTGCCATTGCACTCCAGTCTGGGTAACAACAGCGAAACTCTGTCTCAAAAAAAAAAAAGTTCCAGGGTCTCCTGAGACCCAAAATGTCCAGGTGTCAACTGAAAATCACTTGGCATTCCAAGAACCGGGAGAACTCAGCTTCAACGAGAAAAGACAACAGATTCCAACACAGATGACAGAGATGTTAGAATTATCCGATGAGAATTTTAAAGCACTCATCATAAAAATGCTTCGTGAGCAGTTGCATCACATTTAAAACAAAAAAATACAGTCTCAGCAGAGAAATAGAAGACAAAGAAGACCTAAATGGAAACCTCAGGACTGGAAAATACAGGAACTCATCATTTCAGTTAGTGTCTCAGGGACATGGGGACTAGAACAAAAGATCCAGCATTATTCATGTCATAGATGTCGCAGAAGGAAAGGAGGTAGAGGATGGGGCTGAAAAAGGATTCAAAGCAATAGTGGCTAACATTTTCTACATTTGGAAAAGAAAAAGCCTACAGATTTAAGAAACTGAGAAAATGCCAAACAGGATAAACCCAAGGAAATCCATGCCAAGACGTGTAATCAAACTTCTGAAAATGAAAGACAAAAATTCTAACAGCAGGGAGACCAAAATAGCAGTTTACTTATAGGGGGAAGCAATGTGAAGGATAGCCGATTTCTCATCAGCAACCTTGGAGGCCGCAAGGAATCAGTACGTTTTTCACTTTTCTAAAAGATCAGAACTCTGAAATTCTTTCTCCAGAGAAAATACCCTTCAGGAATGAAGGGGGAATATCAAGACATCCTCAGATGAAGGAAAACTGTGAGAATTTATTACCAGCAGACCTACTTTAAAAGAAGGAGTTTTCCAAACGGAAAAGAAATGAGAAAGGGAGGAGTCTTGGAACATTAGAAAAGAAAAAGGAACAACAAAAAGAACAAAAATATGGCTAAACTTCCTTAAAAAAACTGATAAATTGTATCATCAAAATGAAAAAACATTTGCTTTGTGGAAGACCTTGATAACAGAGTGAAAAGACAAGCCACAGACTGGGAGGAAATAGATCAAAACCATACAGCTGACATAGGACTCATATCTAGAATTTATAAGAAACTCTCAAAATTGAACAGAAAAAAATAGTAACCTAATTCGCAGATTGTCAGAAGACATTAAGAGACATTTCACCAGGCCGGGTGCGGTGGCTCAAGCCTGTAATCCCAGCACTTTGGGAGGCCGAGGCAGGTGGATCATGAGGTCAAAAGATCGAGACCATCCTGGTCAACATGGTGAAACCCCGTCTCTACTAAAAATACAAAAAAATTAGCTGGGCATGGTGGCGCATGCCTGTAATCC
>CAUYOR010059720.1:0-10451 GCA_963573925.1 Callimico goeldii | reverse complement strand
ACCATCCTGGTCAACATGGTGAAACCCCGTCTCTACTAAAAATACAAAAAATTAGCTGGGCATGGTGGCACGTGCCTGTAATCCCAGCTACTCGGGAGGCTGAGGCAGGAGAATTGCCTGAACCCAGGAGGCGGAGGTTGCGATGAGCCAAGATCACGCCATTGCACTCCAGCCTGGGTAACAAGAGCGAAACTCCGTCTCAAAAAAAAAAAAAAGAATAGTATATAAATTAAAGGAAATTCTCTAAATAAATTCAGCTGACATTTTGAGAAAAACCCAAAAAACTCATAAATTTTATACTTATGAATAGAAATTTATAGTCAATTTTAATAAAAGGAAAGAGAAGAGGCATGTCTTATCAGTTATTAAGACAGAATCAAAGCTTTACTAGTAAAAGACAATACGATATTGGAACAGGAATGAGTAAGTAGGCCAGTGAAACAGAACACATAACATTTGTATGTTTTTGTGTATTAAAAATTGATATGCAAAATTGACACCCTAAAACCATGGAGAAATGAATGTGCCTATTGTCAGTGGTGAATTATCTACTTCCTTAGAAATATATAATTGGTCTCTACCTTACACCATCTAAATAGGTAGACAGACAATAGGTAAACAATAGAGATAATGGAATAAAATAGAAAAGAATATATTTGTGATACATGACTGGAGAAAAGCTTCCTAAACAAGACTCTAAAGGCAAAAAATAAGATGAAAAATGGATATTGATTACTTCAAAATTAAGAAAAAAATTAATAGCTTCTGTTCAGGATGAGACACCATAGTTAACATTAATAGACAGGAAACTGACTAAGGAAAGTTATTTGCAAAATTTGAAACCAACAAATCATCAGTATCAAAAATAAACAAATTTAAAATGAAGTGAAGGTTAGAATTGAAGCAAGGATGTAATTTTAAAAATGGGCATAGGACATAAATAATCACTCATAGGCAAGGAAGCCCAGTGTCCAGTATGCATACTAAAAGATTCTCAAATTCACTAATAACCAGAGAAACTGACATTTTTAATGAGATGCCATATGAGCTGTCCAGTGGAAAAAATTACAAAGATGAATGATACCAAGTTTTGGTAAGTAGTGCACTGCTGGTGTGAGTTTCATTCTGGAAATTCACTTTGCTCACGGTAACTTAGGTGTGTGTTTGCCCTATGACCCAGTGATCCCATCCTGGGTGTCTCCCAAAGGAATGCTATTATGGATCCTTGATGGAAAATTTTTGAAAATATTCCCAGTGGCATTGTTACTGATCTTGGTGAGCTGGAGGCCCTACTCTGCCTCTTAAGCACCTTAAAGATGGAGTAAAAATATATACACTACAAATGCACATAATATTTCATGAGCCAGATATACTGAGATATACACTAGATATGGAATGTGTTGCCTCTATGACCCAAAGCCTACTAGCTGATATACTTCCTCTTTTGTGGAAGAAGATACCAGAGGCAATAATTTTTCTTTTACTTTTAGGGAAATGTCCCAACACAACCCCGATAACTGAAACTTTAAATGTTTTATAGATGTGGTAGGCCCCTGAAACTGCTGGGTTTATCTTCCACCCTTCCAAACACACGTGTGTTACTAAGGCCTCCAGTATGCCAGCCAATTCTTGCTTATGTATCGTGTCAACATAATGCCATTAATGTAGTGGATTAAGTAATATTCTATAATGTCCAGATGGTCCAGATCTCTTTGAGGGTATTTTATGACAGAGAATGGGAAAGTTAACAGAGATCTTAGGGCAAAACTGTTCCAGGCAATCCTGATTTGAATGGAAAAAAATACGTATTCATTAAATCAGTGGTTACATACCATACAATATGGCATTATATTAATCATCTCTAGGAAGGATATCATGTCTGGCATGGTGGTTGTGATCAGGGGTTCTAGCTGGTTAAGCTTATGGTAGTTTGGTTGTTCTCCGGGATTTATCCAGTTTCTGCAGGGGTCAGACTAGTGAATTAAATGGATGGAACCACCACTGTTGTAGCCTTTAGATTCTTAAGGGCAACACTAATTTCGACTGGGAAGCAGTACTGCGTTTTGTATCTATTATCTTGGCAAGGGGTGGTCACTGCAAAGGTTTCCATTTGGTCTTCTCCACTCTTACTCCACAGGCTAATAAGCCAATGTGTAGTTATACTAACTACCAAGTATATCTATTCTAATTCCAAGACTGGGGAAATGACAAGTGGGTGTGAATATGGACTCACAGATCCCAGTGAAATCATGTTGCTCACCAGGACTCTATCACTTGGCCTTAACATATTTCCACTCTGAAAGGGAACCATAATGATGCTTCAGCACTCTAGATATCAATGTCAGCCTAGATCCTGGTTCACTAGTCCTTTAAATGTCTGGATATTTCCTTTCCCTGGTGCCTAGTTATCAAAATAAATGGCCATATGTCTCTTTATGGAGAGACTGGGGAAATCACCATGTTTACTTGCCAAGGTGTTGCAGAGACCTTCCTGGCTATGTATCTATCTCTCTATATATACATACTAGGTTGATGCAAAAGTAAACCACAATTACTTTTGCACCCTTAAGATACAGGTCCAAATGTTTCCATGCGTGGATTTTCCCCACCACCACTCTAACCTTGGCATAACAGACCTGTCATTATTGAATATTAACTTTCTTTTAAAATTCATCCACAGACTATTAAGTCTTTAACTTTAACTTCAACTTTCTCTGCCCTCCTGGCTATAAGAGATAAGCTTATTTGTATGTAAACAAAGAAGGCTTCCGGCTACCAGAGACCTTTTAAATTATATGTTACTGGCCCTCAGCTGTTCACTATCTTTCTTTAGGGCATCAGTGGCACTTGATGATAGCCATCCAACATTGTCATCCTTAGAGCTACAATTTCCTCATACTTCTCAAGACAGGAGATACAAGGCACTCTTTAGTGCATTTCCTTTCACTGGTGAACCTTTCCAACAAACTCATAACCAGTGAAAAATTGGACCACCATCTTGTTTCAGGGGCTGTGTATCTTCCCCCTAACCATCAGTGAAGGGTTCCTTATTGCCAGCCAGGTGGTTGGAAATCCTATTCTTCACTGCAAATGTTGCAGACTAGCTTCTTCAGAAGCAGATGCTGAAATGGACTTTGGAGTGCAAGATTAAAGATCAACACCTGTGAAGAGAAGACAGAGGATATACAATTTAGAAAAAGAGAGATGATAACTGTAATGTTGGCAATACGAAACCTTGGCCGACCTGGTGGAGAGCTCTGGAATATTGTCCAACAGAGTTGTCCTGCATTGGGCCTCATGCCTCTGCTTCTCTTAGTCATAGGTTATGGTTGTCTCCAGGAAGGGTATGACTTTGCATGAGACAGTTCTATGGCCCAGGCCACCCTGAAACTGCTGACAGCTGGGGATTGTCTGCTCTCTGCACTCCCCACATCTGGGCAGCTGGTGCTTCCTTGAAGAGAATCTAGGGGCACATTTCTGTATCGACCACATTGCTTTACTTTTACTTTTTAGATTACTTGAAATATTTATGTAAAGTCAAAACCATGTGTGTTCAACGCACAGACACACATTTATTTCTCTTTCCTTCTTATGTTAAAATAAGCATTCTCTTTATATTCATTTGCTCCTTGCTTTTTACTTAACAAATATCCTAGAAGTCACTCCACATTAATACAAAAGGATCTTCTTCTTTTTTTTTTTTCCAACAGCTGCATGGAACTCTACAATGTGCACACACTAGAGTTCATTAACCGATTGCCTATGGATGGACATTTAGGTCATTTCCAACATTGTGCTAGTACAAACAATGCTGCAAAGAATAACCTTTAATGTTTTTCATGCTTCCACGTCTTTAAGGTAAATTCCTTGAATTGGGAATGCTTAATCAACTGATAAATGCATATGCAGTTTTGTTAGATATTGCCAAATTCCCCTCCATAAGGGTTATGTCCTTTTATCCTCCCATCAGAGATATTTGAGAGTGCTTGTTTCCATATAGCCTCACCAACAAAGTGGGTTGTCAATCTTTGGAATATTTGATATTCTGATAGGTAAGACACCTAATCCAATTTTCAGATCTGTAAAAGTTTGATGTTCTTCTTCCCTTAACCTATTACTTGTCATCTCATCTGTGGATTCCTGTTTTGTGGAATTACAAGACCTAAGATAACCTGGCCATTCCCTATCTCTTTGTTCTCATTAAACATCACTCTTCTACCAGTCTGCCCTTTCTTGCTCTACTTCCATTTTGCTCCAGTAATTCTGGCCTTCTTTCTGTTCCTCAAGCACTCTGCCTCAGTTACAATTCTCCAGAGAAACAGAATCCATATGATACATATTTTGTAGTGACTATTTCAGGCTGGAATTTCAGAAGCAGATGCTGCAGTGAGATTTGAAATAAGATGCTAAGCTGGGTGCAGTGGTTCATGCCTGTAGTTCCAGCTACTCAAGGGGCTGAGGTGGAAAGATCACTTGAGCCCAGGAGTTTGAGGTTATAATGAATTATAATTGTACCACTACACCCCAGCCTGTGTGACAGACCAAGATCTTGTTTTTACAAAAAAGAAAGAAAAGGAAATGAAATATAAAAATAATGCTGAAAGAGATTTTTCTCACGTTCTGTTTGTCTGGAGAGGTCTCTGTATAAACATAAATTTGTATAAATTTTACATTTACATAAAGGCCTTTATATTTATATATTTAAATCAATATAAAAGTTATATATTTATATTAGTAAATCATAAATAAATATAGGAAACTTTGTATCTCTGCATATCTATTTCTAGATATATATCTAGATATCCAGGTATATTTCTATATAGATATCTTTCTGTATATCTCTCTCTGTTGATTGATTGATCAATAGATAGAAAGAAGGAAGAGAGAGAGATTTATTTTAAGGAATTACTTTATGCAATTGTGGAGCTGACAAGTTCAAAAGTCACAGGGCAGGCTGGCAAGCTATAAACAACCAACAGTTGTTAATGCTGCAGTAAGGAGGCAGTGTATCTTCTCTGGGAAATCTGTTTTGCTCTTAAGGACTTTAAACTGACTGAATGAGGCTCAGTCACTCACATATAGAAAGTAATTTCTTCTATGAAAGTCAACTGATTGTAGATGTTAATCACATACATCTATAAAAAAATCAAAATACAGCAACACTTAGATTAGTGTTTCATTAAATAACTGAGTAATACAGCCTAGCCAAGCTGATATGTCAAATAATCCCATTACTGGGTATATACCCAAAGGATTATAAATGATTCTATTATAAAGACACATGCACAGGTATGTTCATTGTTATGATATGTTCAATGTTTATGATAGCAAACACTAGAAACCAACCCAAATGCCCATCGATGATAGACTGGATAAAAGCACTTTCTTATAACAGCTTTGAATAGAAAAAGAACAAAATAAATAGCATCTGAAAAGATGGATGTAAGCAGAGGTTTGGCTTAGAGAGTAGGGAAAGTAGTAACAAGAAAGCCCCTGACAACCTGGAAGATGCAGATGTGAGCAGGGAACAGGAAGCAGGATGGAATACAGGCACATGTGTCTTCTCAGCCAAAGACTCAAGTTTAACACAGTCCCACAAGGAACTGCATTTGGATGGCAGCCCCCCATGCCAATAAGATTAACTGTCTGAAGACAATGGATACATACCTGGGTGGAAAGTTGCCACTTACTCTCCCAAGGAACTCAGAAGTACCCAAAGCCAGTATGTATGCTGTTTGCAGGTCTAGCTGCCACTTTCTTACTACCTGAATCCAGACTGCTATAGAGTGACAGGAATACAGATGCCAAGCCACATGCTTTTCAGCCGATGTGACCATCTACCCTTAAGTTCTTCACCACATCCACTAAAATACAGCTTTCCCGTGATGGGCAACTTTGGTTTTTCACTGCCTGATACTGCCAGACACTGTTGCCTCACAGCAACAAGGAAGCTTGCAGGAGATTTTGGTTAGTGTCTGTTGCTCCTTGTTGTATCTGCTTTTCTGTGATTCGGAATCCATTGTAAGATCTCTCTTTAACTTTTTATGCCAAAATGTCACTGATAGCAAAAACGGCTAAGCCATATGAGCCCAAGATTGGTATGTGGAGGAAGGCAAGCTTTTGTGACTAGCCATATGGAATATCTCCTATAGTCAAGGCTCCCATGCCAAGAGCTACCACATACCCAGGATTACTGCACAAAGCTGGCCAGATTCCTAGGAAGCAAAAACATACCTAGGAGAAAGCCATATCCTACTAAAGATAAGCTTTTAGTCAAATTGTAGCCAACACCCCTACGTTGTGAGATTGATCCGCTGGTCAACTTGTCTATAAATCCCTAGGATCCTGTTGACTCTAATTAGAATGAAACAATTCCTTGTGAAAATTGGCCGGAGAACAAGCTCTGATTTCACTTGAAGTTTGCTTCAAGTGAAAAAGGGAAGAGAGTAAGACAATGGCCCTAAGGAAACTTTCTATTTGACTTTTGAACTCCAGAGTAGGAAACAATGGATCCTGTAGTAGCCATCACCTCTATGCCAAGCCTTTCTGCCCCAACAGAAGAGCCTAAAATAGGAAGCTTGCCCTATATTCCAGGGCTTCTGGTCATCCCACCCAACTCCTACCCTACTTGTATCCTTCATTCCTCTCAAGATCCCTGATAAAGTAAGAACAGTTACATTTCAGGTTGAGTTCTCCGGATTTTTATGGTCTCCTTTATGTATTAGTGTGACTTCTTTAGAATATGACTCAGGTCAAATGTGACAGTATCATGAATATAGATAATCTGAAGACTTTGTATTGTCTGCCCAGCTCAAGACAGAGAAATTGCTGAAGGCTGTTACAGTGCTTTGAGTAGCCTTTGGTCAGAGGCCAGTTTCTAAGTTACTTAGATAAAAAAACGCAATTTGTTTTTGGGAATCCTGCCAAAGGCCATAGAACCTACAGATACTTTTATTTTCTCAGTCCCACTGTTGGCCATTCTGGTCTGGCTTCTATACTCCATTTCTTACTTCCATCTAAGAGATAAATATATCCTATTTGTGTTGCAGCCCTACTTCCTTGGTGGGATCCTCAAAGTGAGACCCAAACCTGTAGGTTTGTAAGAGTTAGATGCTGTTGGAATTAAAAGTAGTATCACCCTTTGTGGGCATTGTTCTTGCTTCTGCCCAGGAGGTGGTGGGCCTCATCTGGCCTCTGAAGGCCAACCTAGCACAGCCAACAGATTTAGGAGGGGTTACTGCGGACTCCTCCAATCCCAGTAGACACTTAAAATCCTGAGAGCAAGTCCTGAACACAGAACATTCTGAAGCTAGTTTGTGGAATATTAGAATATAGTTGGGATCCCAAATGTGAAAGCTTAATTTATTGTTAAGACTAGGTCATATTCCATTACCAGTGAAATACCTAGGAGAAAGCCGTATCCTACTAAAAAACATACCTAGGAGAAAACCATATCCTACTAAAAAACATACCTAGGAGAAAGCCATATCCTACTAAAAAACATACCTAGGAGAAAGCCATATCCTACTAAAGATAAGCTTTTAGTCAAATTGTAGCCAACACCCCTATGTTGTGAGATTGATCCGCTGGTCAACTTGTCTACAAATCCCTAGGATCCTGTTGACTCTAATTAGAATGAAACAATTCCTTGTGAAAATTGGCCGGAGAACAAGCTCTGATTTCACTTGAAGTTTGCTTCAAGTGAAAAAGGGAAGAGAGTAAGACAATGGTCCTAAGGAAACTTTCTATTTGACTTTTGAACTCCAGAGTAGGAAACAATGGATCCCGTAGTAGCCATCACCTCTCTGCCAAGCCTTTCTGCCCCAACAGAAGAGCCTAAAATAGGAATAATGAATAAGTTTATTCATTATTCCCAAGTCAATATAGTTGAGTTAAAACTTTAAAAGATCTGTACTTCTGGTTTAAAATAAATCAACTCAGTTGACTCATAGACACATCAGAATTACCACTCAATTGAAGTTGAGACAGTTAAATATCCTTCCAACATTGTTGGCAGCCCCATGCCTCTCAGATCTGTGAGGAATAGAGAAATGAAGTCAACAGAGAGGATTATATCAATGACCGTTTCACTGGGAGTGTGTTATAGTCAGAAATCTGCATGTAGGCACTTTTACTATTGTCTAGAGTCTGAGTGAATAACTATGAATGTGATCACAACTAGTGGCAAGAAGTTTCCCAGTAATAACAAGAGGAAGTATTCAAAACCCCTTCTCTTAGGGAAATAGAGGAAGAGACCACCACCACCAAGCTTGAAAGTAATTCCAGGAAAAGTCAACGGAGCCCTAAGACCACAGAAAGGATAAGCACAAGAGTTGGGGAACAGAAGGGAAGCTCTACAGGCAAAAAATAAACATGATCCAAACAGCTCACTGTATACCAGTGAAACCCAACGGCAGGGCAAGAATATAGATAAACCTTAAGGGTCTTTGAAAGAAGGGATGCATTTTCTGGCATGAGAAGGTTCTGGAGATAAATAAGATTTTTTAACCTATTCCAGTGAAAATCCTAGAGATTCGGTGTGGATTCACTGTATGCTGATAAATATAGAAAGCCTTTCTACTGATGGATTTGAGGACTTCACTAGCAGAAAACAGTACGTGAAGCTGTAAAGGTTTGAGGAGAGATACAGGAAAATACGCCGATAGGCATTCCTGAAGGAAAGAGTGAAACCAGGAAGGTTTCTCTGAACTGAAAAGTGATTTGAAAGGGCTGTTTGGAAGCGCGATCCAGGTAGAATTGGTAAGAGAAAAAACACCTGCACATATTCTAGAAAAATTTGCTGAAATGTAAGAGCAAGATTTTGTGAACTTTTGAAGAAAAGTGATGTTTACAATGAAGCATTGACTTTTAGAATCAAATGAAGCTTTAGATACAAACATATCATCTTATTCCCTTTACTCCATTCTAAGAAATAAACTGTCCTGATGTTAACATCCTTCCCACCCATGTATCAATTCTACATGTTTGCAGCTGTGACAAGTTGCATAGCATTACCTTTAGTTGTAAAGTGATATCACAGAACTACAGAAGTCAGTTTTTCTCCAAATTATATTTTATGCTTAATTATATTCAGAGAGAGATCCTATTATTTGTAACCTGCCTATTATGCTAAATCTCTAGTTCTTTAATGAGCTTCAATAAAGTTCATTTTCCACATCAAAAATAAAGTGGTTCTGCCTTTATATTTGTCTTGTAAATCCAATAAAAACAAATGCAGATATAATCTGGAGAAGCATACCTGAATCTCAAAAAGTCAGGACAGACAACACCATAAGAAACAGCTGGAAAAAAACAGAATCAGGCTCAGAACTACAGGTATTAAGAGACAAGAAACAGAAAGTACCAAATGTATAACTTTAGAAAAAGATTCTCAAGAATGACCAGGAATGTATGCAATGAACCAACTCACTTCCTGAAGTAGGTCAAAGCAGTGCTCAGGTATCAACCGTGCAATTGTACTGTTATATGTGCCTCAGAACATAGCTCTCATTGGTGTAGGTACAGCCACTATAGGAAGTTTCAGAAGTACATGGAGGCATGTGTTCTCTTCAAAATGATACGAGCACATGCAGGCATACCTCACTTTGTTGCACTATAGATATTGTGGTTACCAATTAAGTTTGTCACAATCCTATTTCAGGCAAGTAAATGGTACCATTTTTACAACAGCATGTGCTCAATTCATGTCTATGTCACATTTTGGTAATACTCAGAATTTCAAACTTTTATTGTTGTGTTGTGGTGATCAGTGTTCCTTGTAACAATTGTAACTGTTTTTGGGTGCCATGAACTGCACCCATATAAGACAAACTTAATTGATTAGTGTGTGTTCTGACTGTTCAGTTGACTATTTCCTCATCTTTCTCCTTCTGCCTCCATAATCCCTGAGACAATATTGAAATTAGGCAGACTAGTAGCCCTAACAATGGCCTCTAAGTGTTCAAGTGAAAGAGTTGTATGTCTTCCAACTTCAAAGCCAAAGCCAGAAATGATTAGATTTAATAAGGAAAGCATGTAAAATGCTGAGATAGGTGAAAAGTTAGGCCTTTTGCACCAAACAGTGAAGTTGTTAGGTGTAAAGGCAAAGTTACTGAAGAAGTTTTTACTCATGAGAAGATATGAATGATAAGAAACAAGAGGGCCGGGCGCAGTGGCTCAAGCCTGTAATCCCAGCACTTTGGGAGGCAGGTGGATCACAAGGTCAAGAGATCGAGACCATCCTGGTCAACATGGTGAAACCCCGTCTCTACTAAAAACACACAAAAAAATTAGCTGGGCATGGTGGTGTGTGCCTGTAGTCCCAGCTACTCGGGAGGCTGAGGCAGGAGAATTGTTTGAACTCAGGAAGTGGAGGTTGCGGTGAGCCGAGATCGTGCCATTGCACTCCAGCCTGGGTAACAAGAGTGAATCTCTGTCTCAAAAAAATATAT